>JAAVMX010000001.1:23000000-23284981 GCA_012934285.1 Ophiocordyceps sinensis | reverse complement strand
CCCCACCTCTCGATGCATAGGATACAGAGGGTGCAAAGAGACGCGTGGAGGACCCGCTGAAGCACCCTGGACACCAAGAGACCCCGCGCGCCTTGCGCCCCGTCAAAAGGTGCTCGTGGCCAGCCGGCTCGCCGCGTTCCTCGCGTCGATGCGATCCTCGTCGTCCTCGTTGGCGCCCCCGGGCCCGCCCGTGCCGGCCCCGCCCGCGCCGCCCTGAGCCGCGTCCTGGTCGTGTCGCCGCCGCCGGGCCGCCCTCGCCGCCCTCCTCGGCCACCTTGCCCATGATGAGGCTGCTGCTCGAGACGCTGCGGCTCGAGGCGTCGGACCGACGGGGCACGCCGCTCCACGCGTCGCCCGGGGGCCCTGGCTGGCGGCGAGGCTGGCGCGCCGCGGCCGCCGGGTGGGCTTCGCGGCCGAGACGGCTCAGGCCGCCCGAGCCGTCGATGGAGCGAATGTCCGGGCGGACGGTCTCGAGCACGGCCAGCGTCCGCCGTTCCGCCTCAATTTCGCGGAGCACAAAGTCCCTGATGCTCATGCGCAGATCTGCCGCCGTCCGCGTAAACCACTTGCGGCGCTCGAGGACCAGGTTCTTGGTCACGCGCGCCGTCTTGTGGTGCAAGTTCATCTCGCTCTGCCGCGCGTCGTCGAGGGCCGCAATCGCCTCGTCCACCTTTTCGCGCCGCACGCTCGAGCTTGCCTTGAGGCGATCGGCCGCATTGAGCTTGCTGCGCGTGACATCCTGGGCTTGCAAGAACTCCCGGGTGAGGATCTGGCGATTGGTGAGAGACTCCTTGACGATGAATGCGTCCTGAGAATGGTACTGAAACGGGTCCCCCATCGTGGTCGCTTCAGCAGTCGCCTGCGCCGCGTGGTAGTCGCCGACGGTCTGTACGGTTCTGCCGAGCTTCCTGAACGCGTTGGCGAGCCCGGGATGGGGCTCCTGGACATTCATGCTGCCCAGCTTCACCCCAAAATCCGACTCTGCGAGACCGAGTCCTGTAGCCTGCATCAGTCAAGGGTACAGAGTGCCGTTTCGCGATGCATTGCCAACCTCGTCGGGCCTTGACCATCCTATCAACCTTGTGGCCAGCGTCCATGGTTCCGAGATAAAACAGCTTAACCGCAGGACGGGCGTCCGCAAGTTCTGGGGTGTCGTCAGGGGGTGGTGCAAATTGCTTGAGAATCTTTCTGCGAACACCAGTTGCCGGCTGCTTCATCTTGACCATGGGGCTGTAGCCAAAGTCGCTCTCCACAAAGAGAATCATTTCGTCGTCCCTCATCAGAACATCGTTACTGCAGACGCAGTTGAACCATCGCTGCATCATGGCCTTGACGCGCGTCTCGTCCTCGTCGGTGCCGGCGCCGGCGGCTGTTACTGGAGGGGGAACGGCAGGGACCAGGGCCTCGGGGTTCGCAGATATCAGGTGAGCAGCCAGCTTGACAAACTCGGAGTGAAGACGCCGTACATCTCGGTACTGGGTTGTGCGGAAACGGGGCAGGTTTGTCTATGCAGTGTCAGCCGCCATGTGCTCAGACATTTGAAAGCCGGGAGTCAATTACATGGATATCAAAGCGCAGGACAGGATCCTTCTTGCCAGTGCGCTCGAGTCCCGTTATCTTGGCCTGCAGTTTCAAATAAGGCTGAGAGGGCCTTTGCGGCTGTTGAGCCTGGTCGGGCTGCGCATGTGAGCCAGCGGCCTGTCCTTGTCGCTGAGATGTCGGGACCGAGCCCGCGTGAGGGTCAGGGCCGCCCGCTGGTGGGACGGGCGGCTGCTGTGATGCGGCGGGCGACAGGGTCGCTGGGGCTCCGGGCTCCGTCTCGGTCCCCGATTCGGCATTGGCAGTTCCAGGGCGCTGAAAGCCCTCGGCCTCGACGACTTGGTCAAGTCCATTGGATGCTTGCGGTGCAAATGGAAAGGGAGGCTGCTCGCCCGACATGTTTTGGAAGCCGGAGCGGTTCTGCTGCGGTGACGAGGCTGGCGAGCTGACCCATGGTGAGGCGCCAGCGGGGTCTTCTGCTTCGTGGATCGAGGCACCGTAGTCCATATTTATTGCTTTGCTTGTCCTCCTCCCCCGTCTTGAGAGAAACTGGCGGCTCGGCTCGGGATTGGGGGTGGCGGCGGAGGGCGGAGAGGGATGACGTTGACCTCGGTTGGTTGTGGCGCAGCGGGACGCGGACGATACTGGAGGCGAGTGGCAGCGCGGCTTCACGCGTCAATCATGGCGCGAGGTATTCGAACGCAAAAGGGCCTTCCGAGTCGTCTGTGGTGGCGTGTTGTGTCGTCGGCGGAGCAAACACGGCTGGCTGGGCGAAGCCAAAATTGCGATTGGCGTTGCCACTTGAGGCCATCGGAGCGAAGTTGAAGGCGGGGGCGCGTGAAAATTCATTGGCCCAGCAAGCGCGACTTATCAGACGCTGAACAGCTCTAATCAGGCTCAACGCAGACTAGTGCGGGGCAATACGCAGGTCACTGGCGGGTAAAATTGAAGGTTGAAATTTCCTTTCACACCTCCCTACAGTCACACATCCCTACAGCCCGAAGCCATCGCTACCCAGCTCGCCGTGGCAACTACTCCCTCCTCGCCTACTTCGAACAGTCATCGGGCTTGACTCAATATTCGGCAAGGAAACTGCAGCAATGGCAAGAAGCGAGCGAGAGAGAACGCCGCAAACGCTGCGGCAGAAAAGACATCGACGACGGATCGAATGGACGAGGACGCAGAGGACAGCGATGGCGGGGACGACACTGTAAACCAGACAGCCCCTGCCGGGTGGAGCAGCGAGCGGAACTGACAAGGGGCAGTTGAATTTTGACACGGTGGATTAGAATTCGAGTGGTTCAACTTTGCGCCCGACATCGACTTTCACGGCAGCGAAGTCGCTGCTGCGGCAGCTCTTTGACGTCGACGCCAGCCTCTTCGACACGTCGGCACTCGCAGACCTCATCCTGTCGCAGCCGACAATCGGCTCGGCCGTCAAGGTCGAAGGCGAAGAAAACGATCCCTTCTCAATCCTCACCGTCCCTCAACACCCACGAGCACCGCGCAACGAGTCGCTGAAAGAAGCTGATGGCGTACCTTGCGGACAAGGCGCGGACCAACGACGCCCTGTCCGCCGTCGACGAGGTCATTAAGGGGCGGGGGCCAGGTCGGTCTGGTGCTGTCGGAGCGCCTGATCAACGTGCCGTCCGAGATTAGCGCGCCCATGTACTCGATTCTGCATTGACGAGATGGAGGCCGCCGTCGAGGACAAGGAGCCCTACGAGTTCAGCCACTACCTCATCATGTCCAGAGCTGTTCCACGAAGTCGAGTCGACCCATGACGCCGACAAGCGCAAGCCGAAGAAGGCGAGGGGAGAGCGCGTTACGCATACTTTCACCCCGAGGACGAATAGTTCACAAGCACGCTCTGGCACACGGCAACTTGTGTACACCAAGGAGGGGGACGTGGCGTCGGACAGTAAGCGAGCGTTCCAGGAAGTGGGCATCCAGACGATTGGTCACATGTTGCTGGTGGAAGGGAGCAAGTTTGAGGGCGCCGTCAAGGAGATTAACGCCGTGTTCAGGCCCCAGCAAGGTCTGCAATGAAGAAGGTTCTATGCGTCGGGCTCCACCTCTGCATCAAATACTCGACCTCGACCTCCTTGGTCAGCGGGATGACAAAGTCCTTGTACATGGCGACGACGGCGTCGACGTCATCTTTGTGGGGCCCTCTGAGCCTTCGGGGGCGGCGGGGTCCTTGCCGTATGTGAGGGCCTTGAGGCGGAGGCGCTCAAAGATGGACTGCTCGACGGCGGCGTTTGTGATGGAATGGGCGATGGCCTGGCGGTCGGCGGCCTTGATGAGGCGCGTGTACTTTTCCGGGTTGGAGCGAAACTTGGACTCTGCGACGAGCTTGCCGAAGTGGATCCTGCGGGACAGGGCCTGGAGGCAGGCAAAGTCGCAGGTGGCGGTGGAGCCGTAAGTTTTCCTGGGACTCGCCGCGGTCCTGGCGGCCAAAGTCGGGGCAGACGGCGGGGAGGAACGTTTGAATGTAGAAGTGCTTGATGTCTGCGTTGACGTTGACGGTGTTTGGGTGGAGGATCTTGGGGTAGTCGAGGGGCTTGAGGATGGGCCTCTGGACGGCCTCGGGAAAGAAGGGGTACTCGTCGGGAGACTCGTAGCGGCGAATCAGCGACTGCAGCTTCTCCTGCTCGGAAAAGTACCAGTCGAAGAAGCTGAGGTCCGTGCCTGGGATCTTGGATGGCGCCGGGGTGTGATTGTCTTGTTCAAGGCAAACTGGACCCTCTCGATGAGGTGAAAGGTGATTGTGTCTTCGAGGCGACTGCGACGATGCATCAGCCTCATCTCTCGGTGTGGTGGCGTGATCAAAGGTACGAGTTACATACATGAGCTGAAACCTGATGCGAGGACAGGTCGAGCGCCTTGTCCTGCGTCAGCCACGTCGACGACCGAGTCCATGGCGGCTTTGGGCGTGTTGTAGCTGTAAAGATGGAGGCGTATGGAATGTGTTGAGTGTCCGGAGAGTGAGTCGGCGGCGAAGATGTCGAGGGAAGAGATGGAGACTCCTTTTTTGCGCCTGGGGATACGAAGTACAGGAGTCACTAGGAGGCTTGGCGGGCCCCATAGGTACCTCTGGCCTGTGGTGCCGTGCCTCCAACACGCATGGGGGGGTCAGAAGCATGAATTTGGTCACTATTCATACGAGGAGTACGATTAATGCTTGATACCATTAATGTTTGACGTCAGTAATGTTAATTCGACCGAGCCCTGAGCAAATAGAGCTGAGTCGGATTATGCACCGAGCTTCCATTCTGGCAGGCACGATGCCTCTAATATGACTCACTGGAAGCAAACAAGCCGTCATCACACCACCACCGTCTTGCCCCCGTCAAACCCCTCGGACTGAGCAAAGAAGTAGCCTCTCGCGTCAAGTCGGTGGAGAGGGCGCTGGCAATGGCGTCTGCGTGCCGCGTCGGGCTCCAGTGCGTGACTTGCTCTCGGTTAGCGCCGCCGTCAGGGCGTTTAGCCACGCGAGGTCCCGCGCGTGTGGGCGGCAACGTCCCGGCCGTCGCCGATCTGGAAAAAGTCGTCGAGGCCAAGACTCACCGCCATTTCGCTCTCGGGTGGGACCAGGAGAAGAGGCCGCAGCCGAGGACGACGGTGCTTGTGGCCGGGATGCGGTACGCCACGCGGTCCAGTAGGAAAAACTCGCCGAGCGACGTCGGCCCGGACGTGCTCCTCGTAAGTGCGCGCGTCGTAGACCTTGGGCGGCCTCTAGGTGCAGGTCTGACACAGCCGCATCGTCGTCCATGGTACATATGTGTAGGGTAGGCGATGAAGGAGGCCGCTTATGTACATGACGGTTTGCGGGTAAGTGCATATGTACATACGAGCTATTCCAGGCCCCTTCTACGAATAGCGCCATTTCCTTCTCTCACTTTCTACGAAGTACGAGTACGATTATCACCACGCAGTTTACTACAGTGCGGCGTTGCAGATATACTTGAATCAATTTACCACGTTCAAGTCATAACAGTAGCTGCCAAGCCGCGTCATCCCGAGTACTGACAAGATACTCGACTGCCTCGGGCACCTTCATGGCGGTAAAGGAATCCAGAATGGGATCGGTGCACATAGTAGGGCGACAGCTTGAGGAGGGTCGTGGACCGTGGGATATATGAGATCGGCGATGCCGGCCTTGTCGGGGCGGGTCGTCCTGGGCCCATGGTGGTGATGGTGGTGGCGTTGGTGGTGGAATTGGCCTTGTCGTCCTTTTGATCTGCGCCAACACGGCCATGCCGAACTTGTCGGTGTCCCCGTCGCAAGAGGCGTTGGTCCTGCCCTGGGCGGCCATGATCTGGGCCAGGTGCAGCGGCTTGCAGCCGTTGGTGGGCGTCGCCGGTGTAGAAGTGCTTGAGGCCCAGGGCCGCCCTCGTTGTTGTCGGGCTGGCCGCCGGACGCCAGGGCCGATGCGGTGAGGGGATCGTCGTCGGTGGTGCTGCTGGCGGCATCATCGGCGGCGGCGGCGGCCGGCGACGGCGACGCGCGGACGCAGCTCGGCCCGGGCACTCGGGCCGGCGCGGCTCGGCTTGAGACGCGGAGTCCGGCCCGGGATGCGGACCGAGCTTGAGATGGGCGGGCAGATGCCTGGGCGGGGAGTCCGGCCGAGAGCAGAATCTTGCGGTCTGGAAAGTCAGCATCGAGTGGGAGCAGTCACTCACCGGGCCTGACATGTCGGGGAGAGCTCACTCACCGAGGTCTCTCATGACATAGTGCGTGTTTGGGCGGTCGAGGCGTAGACGATGCCATGCGTCGGCCAGTGCGTGATGGGCTTCGAGGCTTGGAACTTGGCGTGAATGGTTGCCGGAGCAGCGGCCTTGAGGGACTAGAGATGGTGTAAGTCGGGAGCGCCGACAGGGTAGAAGAGGCACTGTCTTGCCGTCGGCTGAAGCCGCCAGCTTGGGTCATGATGAGCTGCACCAACGGCGGCACCACCAGGTTGACGGCGGCCGTTGAGGAAAAAGGACGGCACCGGGATGGGCAGCAAGCCCAGGGCGGTCTTGACAAACTCGGTGATGGCCTCGGCAATGTCGCCCTGCTTGTCGTCGGCGGCCCATCGAGCAATCTTGGCCCTGAGAAAGTCCGGGATCAGGCCCCAGACGCTGTCGTACAGGGGCGGCCGTGGAGGGAAACTTGGCAAAGTGGCACCTGGGCCAGGGCGAGGTTGGTGGTGGCGTCGGTGGTGCCGTCGGCCTGGATGCCGCTGTTTCGGACCACGACGCGCATCACCAGGTTGTGGTCGAGGGACCTGCCGGCCGTTGATGGAGTCGTCGCCGTAGAGGCGCGCCAGGAGGAACCTGGAGTCTAGCTCGGCGGGAAAAGCCTGAGACGGGGAGAGGGTCAGCAGAGGAGAGGGACTGCGATGTCTGTTGCTTACCATGGTTGGTTGGGTTGATCTTGTTGTTTTGTCTGTTGCGGTTCTGTCTGTTGCGGTTCTGTCTGTTGCGGTTCTGTCTGTTGCGGTTCTGTCTGTTCGAGTTGCATCTTGCAGTATATACACTATATAAACGTACACACAGTTGGCCGCTTACAACGCCCGCAGACTCGAGTTTGAGCTCACAATATCCGTAGCCACGTGTCGAATGTGAGTGGAACGCCCGACCCTCGAAGCTAATGCTCTATTCAGGATAGCTTCCAGACTCAAGCCTGACGTATCGTATAAGTCACGCCCGATATAACCCTTCGAGGCAGCCTCACTCGAGCCCATCTTCGTCTTATCCCCACTCACACACCACGTCAGCATGCCACGTCTCCCTGTCTTCAGCTTAAGAGTGCAGGATACGGATATCGAATGCAAAATACCACGTCCATTGCCTTGGTTTACCGGGCTTCCCCGCTCACTATACGCCGTGGTGACGACATTCGTGCCGACCCTTTCAAGTTTTCTCATCCCTGACGTGCGTGCGGGCTGATGCTCAGCCAGTGGCATCAAGTATTCCTACATCATTTCACATCTGCCGGGGGCGACAATCTCGGGTCTTTATAGGTACCGCCTCCTAGACCAACAGCTTTACATGCAAAATAGGCACTTTCGGCTCACGCCCCTTGTGTGTGTGCTAGACCATACCATCTGACTCTAATGTGCGGACCGTACATGTTCACTGCAGCTGCCGCTGCCAACATGTCCAACAGGCCACCGTCTCCCGTTAGTTCAAGCGCTGCTTCAAGCGCAGTGGGGAAGGCTTAGAAGAGCCCAATTTCTATCACTGACGTGACCCTGAAGAAGGAGCTTGAATCTTGCCATTCCGCTAGCGAAACGAGCCGGCAACCCCCGTAGTAATCGCCGATGGAATTGACACGCATGTGTTCGAAGAGGGCGCAAGGGGGTGCTGATTCTCGCGGCCAACTGCACAGGCGGCCTTGTCGAGGATCCTATTTCGACTTTTGATTTCATGGGAGTGGCCGTTTCTGTACAAGTCAGGTACTACCATCAAGTAAAACCGTCAAGACCATACCAATCTCAACCTTGCCGGCACCCAAACAAGCGTCGTCAGGGTCGTCGTAGTCACCAGTGTACATGAACTGTACAAGAGTCGTTTCAATTCACCGTGTCGGGCCGGAAGTTGTGCATCGTAATCACGTTATTGTACGGTTCCTTTGACTTGCAACTCAGCAAATGGACTGACGAGCCCATGGTTCGATTCGCCCAAGGAGCCGTACCTCAAAGTCTCTTTGAACGAAAAGATGGCACAACAAGGTATCGGGTGCTACTGTTTACACACATTGGGGGCACCTTGTCATCGCCCTCGTTTCCAAACTCGGTATGCTTCGCGCCATGCCCCAGGCCGCGCTTGGCAAAGGCCGTCCAGATCTCGCACTGATTCTCACCGCCGGTCAAGGCAACGTCGGCGTCGAGAATGGTGTCCCGGCCGTCGACCATGCTCACGGTGCAGGCCTGGAGAGCCAGACCGCCCATGACGAGCTTCATGGCAAGGTAACGGCCATCTGTCGGGACGCCCCTCGCGTCGAACTCGGGGTAGTCCTTGTCAGCCATGGGGTGCTTCTCGATGAGGTTCCACATCATGTCGTAGAGAGCGACGCCCCAGACGACGCCATTTCATGAATTTCCTTCATCTTGGTCGTGTCTTGGTAACGGAGCTCGTTGACCGAGAGGTTCGTCGAGTAAGGACGGATCCTTAGGCCGGCGTCGTTGCCGGCCAGCCAGGCGCCAACAGTGGAGTTCTTGGAGCGGTCGTCGGTCGTCTTGGTGAGGACCGCCGCGGCCATAAAGTCGGACCATCCCTCGCCCATGCCTCCCGACTCCAGCGTTGCCGAAACACAGTCGGCGTTTTCGGGACCGCCCGCAAGACGCTTAGACACTTATCGCAGCCGAGTTAGCATCAAACAAGCAAGTGTAGGGTGCTCGACTTACAGCCATGAGTGTACTCGTGAAGGACAACCTCGGTAGCAAAAGCCGAATCGCGGGTCGGCATGGTATGGTTAAAGAGCGGAAGGAATCATGAGCCCGAAGATACCATCTGAGCCAGCGAGGAAGTAGGCGTTGTTATAGACGGGCTTCTCTCCGTCATCGTATTTATTGTATCGACCTGAGGTTCGATCATGACCGGATCCCTGCCCCTACCGCCCTTGCCGTAGTTATCTTTCTGGAGTTGCCGGCCTGTTCATCAAAGCCAAGGAGGTAGAGTAGGTCTTGATACTTGGAGACTGTGTAGAAAGCCTGCGTCAAGGCGGCATTTTCGTTGTCCTGGTGAGATGCGTTCAACGCAAACGGGTAGTCGAACGTGGCATTGGGGCTCTCCGCGTATCGCTCAAAGGTTTGGCCTGCCCGCTTCTTACCAGCGGCGGCGCCATTTCCCTGCGTCCGGTAGTTGCCGTTTTCTTGACGAATCCACGTAGAGGGGAGAAGCATCAGGATGCATGGGTCCGTGACAACCTCCCTCTCGCCCGCCGTAGGGTCCTGGAGGCCCCATGGGAAGACGTGAAAGGTCGCCGTCAAGTGGGAAGAGTAGTCTGTGACGTCTATAACTTGGAGCGTTTCGACGTCCAGAAAGGTGGCAAGGAAGCCGGAACGGGTCGTACGTCTTGACTTTCCAGGCCGGAGCGCGGCCGCCACCGCTGCTTGGCACGCAGGACGATTTGCGCAGAAGGCGGGTTCACGACGCCCTCGACGCCCTCGAAAACGAACACCCCCTTGTTTTCGACAGGCTGGACCTGTTCCATGGAAATATTGAGTCCGTGGGTCTCCAGGGCGCGTTTGAGTGCCGGAAAGGGGTCAGGAGAGTCCCGTTTTGGCCACGGGCGAGCTAGAAGACAATGTTGAGTTTTCGGATCCCTCAAAACGTCTCTCCGTATGAAAATATCTTGCCGTCCTTGACCTGTTTGCATCTGCTTTAGCCTCGGCTTTGGGCCTCTCTTCTTACTCCTTTGACATGGCACTTACATTGACATTAAAGTCGCAGTCCTCGTTTTCGAAACGGAACCCCGAGAAAGTCCTCGATTTGCCTAAAGTACAGATGGGTGACATTGTCCAAACTCGGTATAGTTACCGCCCGGGCGAGTCGGTATGTGGCGTTGGGGATGACAAGACTGATCAGACTCCTCAGCTGCTCCTAAGGATCATGGTTGAAGATGGACGATACATCCTTGGATTGCTTGAACTTTGGTGTGTGAAGTATAGTTGGACCAACGAAATGTCGGAAAGGGAACTGGGAAAATAAAAGGTTTCTCAGCGAGCACCAGAGACGGAGAGCCGATAAAGGCAAAGAAGAAGAATGGACTTCATGTTGGTATCGACTGAAGCGAAAAGAGCGACGGGTTAACAGTTGATCAGGGCAAGAACCAGACTGGCTGGCATGAGGGTTTTAACCTCGACTCAAAGTCGCTCGTGATTGCGGCCACCATGTCAAGGCGAAGCGGCTTTGACCGTTACTCCCACGTTGATCCTGCAATTTTACTGCACGAATCGAAGCCCACCATGGTGCATGTATATCAGAATATATTGATAACAAGTATCAAGACGTATCGCGCGATTCAGCCAAGCAATACGTAACCAAAGCTTAAGTCGATATAAAACAAGGTCATCCATACTCGTACAGTCCCACTTCTCGGAGCAGGTCCCGATGGCGTCGTCAGACCCGACAGCGGCTGTGCTGCATCTGTCAGGCAGTCTTATGCCATAATGGTCATATTTGCCCCTTGGCATGAACGAGTCACCTCCAGCCATGACTGGCCTTTGGTTCTACAGCTTCCAATTTTCGGGTAGAAGCATGAGAATCACGAGTCAAGGACGGCAACTAGACGGCAATCCCACATGTTATGCATCTTGGTAGGTCGAAAAGACACCGTTCACAATAGCTTCTCAACTGCTCTGGGTTACTGATCGATCACCCACAGACAACAGACAGACGATGACGGTCAACCTCTTCTCAACCCAACACCCTTCACCCCTTCTCTCGCTTATAGAAATATAGAAAGCTTGCCCCGACCTGTTCCGCCTATAAACGTCCCATGTGGGCGACTGTCTCACCTGCCCCTCGATCGAGCGACAGCCCATGGCATGGCATGCAGTGCGTGACTCGCCGTCCTCTCTTCTCTCGCCGCTGGAACGCACCGTCATGGTGTCGATTCAATGCCAGCCTCCAGCAGCGTGTAGCCGTTGATCCAGTCCGAGTCTCGCTGTAGGAAAGGGGGCTGACTAGCACAAGCTCGGTCGACGACTTGACAGCTGCCTAATACACTTGTTGATGCCTCAGACACGGCATCTCGAGTCTTCGAGTTGCCTGAGCCGCTGACCATGTCCACGGATTCAAACAGTCATCATCAATGATGGACACCGAGGCTCAGCAGCCAACCCCTTTATCCGCCACCACTAACAATCGCCTCCCTTTCGACGTCAAAGGCATCTGGAGGCATCTGGACCGTTTCGCGGGGCAACCAAGCTGTCCTCCGAGTCGCCATGTCTCACCCTCATTCCTCGGCCCGTCTCTCCATGCAAGATGAGACGCATCTACTCCCTCTTGGGCAGCCGGCCTCGTGACGGGCAGATGCGGAGCGTTGGAGCCCGATTCGACCCAGCCTTGAACGCTACCGTGTCTCGAGGCCGCGATTCTCCATCATGACGCCCTCGACATGTCTCGCCGACATGTCTCGCCCCCGACATGTCTCGCCCCTCTCTCGCCTCGGGAATGCCATGGCCTCTAGGTTCAGCCTTTGCTTCGAATCCCCGCAGAGACCGACGTTTCTGTGCCAATGCCGCGGAAGCACTAGGGGCGGCGGGACGAGGCCTTATATGCCCTGGGCCTGGTCGGAATCGGCTCTCTCCCCTTCGGCCCCGACAACTGTGTGCCTCTGTTGGGCAGCAAACAGGATAGACAGCCGCAATGTTTGCCATCAGCCGTGTTACTTTCGGCCCTCTGGCTGGTCGGACGGGCCCGAGCGTAAGTCGAGACTCCAGACAGACTCCAGACAGACTCCAGACAGACAGACGGACAACTGACGCCACCAACAGCGGCTTCATCGCCGAACTCGATCCCAGTGTCGAGTACGACTACGTCATTGTCGGCTCCGGCGCCGGAGGCTCCCCCCTGGCGGCGCGGCTCGCCATGTACGGCCACCGGGTGCTCCTGCTCGACGCCGGGTCGGACCAGACCAGGTCGATCCAGTACCGGGCGCCGCTTCTGAGCCTGGCGGCGTCCGAGTTCCCCGCCCATGACGTGGAACTACTTTGTCAACCACTACCCGGACCCTCGAGCGGCAGCGGCGCGACACCAAGATGACGTGGACGATGCCGACGGGCCAGGAGTACGTCGGGGCCAACCCGCCGGACGAGGCGAGGCCCAAGGGCGTGCTGTACCCGCGGGCCGGCACGCTCGGCGGCTGCACGGCGCACAACGCCATGATCACGGCGTACCCGGACGAGGAGGACTGGAACTACCTGGCGCGCATCACGGGCGACGGGAGCTGGGCGGCGGGCCCGATGCGCGACATCTTCAAGCGCATGGAGCGCTGCCGCTACTTCCCGGCCTCGCCCATCGGCCACGGCTACAGCGGCTGGCTGACGACGAGCGTCACCAGCCCCGTCTTTGCGCTGCGCGACCCTGAAGCTGGGCGCCATGGTCATGGCCGCCGCCTCGGCCGCGGGCCAGGGCGTCAACAAGTACTTCATGGACGTGGCCGGCCTCGCCCAGGTCTTCTTCCGCGACCTCAACTCGGGCTTCGGCAACCGCGACCGCCGCGAGGGCATGTTCCAGATGCCGCTGGCCATCCGCGACGGCGTGCGCTCCGGGCCCGTCGACTTCCTCAACCAGGTGCTGGCCGAGCGCACCGCCGCCGGCCGCGAGCGCTACCGCCTCGACATCATGCCTCGGCACCCTCGTCACGCGCGTGGCCTTTGAGCGCACCGGCGCCGACGCCCGCTCCGGGCCGTCGGCGGTCGAGTACGTGCGGGGCCGGAGCCTGTACCCGCGCCGACCCCCGCGCCCCCACCGGCCGGTACTCGCGGCTGCCGCCGTCCCGCCTCGTCCGCGCCCGCCGCGAGGTCATCCTCTCCGGCGGCGCCTTCAACTCGCCGCAGCTGCTCAAGCTCAGCGGCATTCGGGCCCCGCGCCGAGCTGCGCCGCCTCGGCATCCCCGTCCTCGTCGACCTGCCGGGCGTCGGCACAACCTGCAGGACCGCTACGAAAACACCGTCGTCACCAGCAGCGCCAAGAACTTCACCCTGACGGAGCGCTGCAAACTTCAAGATGGGCACGCGCGACCCGTGCCTGCAGAGCTGGCTGGACAAGCGCAAGTCCGTCGCCGACCGCGGCGCCTACACCACCAGCGGCCTGACCCATGGCCATCCTCAAGCGCTCGTCCGTGGCCGAGAACGAGATCCCGGACCTCTTCATCGCCGGCTCCATCGGCCACTTCATCACCGGCTACTTCCCCGGCTACTCGCACCACGCCGGCTCGACTCGCGCCACTGGACCTGGGTCATCCTCAAGGCGCACAACCCGCAACCGCGGCGGCACCGTCCACCTGCGCTCCGCCGACCCGCGCGACACCCCCATCATCAACTTCAACTACTTCGAGGCCGGCTCCAACGACCGCGGCCAGGCCGAAAAGGACGCCCGCGCCCTGGCCGAGGGCGTCGAGTACGCCCGCCGCGCCACCCCTCAACATCAACCACGCGCCCATGGACGCCAAGTTCACCGAGGAGTGGCCGGGCAGGCGAGTCTCGGACAAGGCCGGCATGGAGGACTGGTGTCCGCAACGAGGCCTGGGGCCACCACGCCTGCTGCACGAATCCATTGGCTCCAACACGACCGCCGCGCCGTCCTCGACGCTCGCTTCCTCCGCGTCCGCGGCGTCGACGGCCTGCGCGTCGTCGACGCCAGCGTCTTCCCCAAAATCCCCGGGCTACTTCATCGTCTTGCCCGTCTACATGATTAGCGAAAAGGCCGCCGACGTCATCCACGACGACGCCCGCAGGGACCGCAGGGATCGCGGGGACCGCGGGGACCGCAGGGGGGCATTCAGGGGGGCTTATCGCGAGTAGTTGCAACCGGGGCGCCGCTCCGTCATTAGATTCCCCCTTGCCATGGTCTACCATGGCACGCGTAACGATTGGTATGGGCTGTGTAGCGATAGCTTTATAACGAACTCATGAATCAAGTGATGTGCTTACTAGAACCAGTCCTTGCTGTCAAGAATTGTTGCTGTCAGTTGCTGACAAGAATTGTTGCTGTCAGTTTGCTGTCAAGAATTGTTGCTGTCAAGAGTTGTTGCTGTCAAGAGTTGTTCCCGTCAAGAATTGTTCCCAACCTCAAATAGTCTGCAATAAGCACAGCATGACGTTTCCAATCATCACCATCAACTCCTCGTCACCCTGATCCACGAATCGCATGCGCCAGATCAATGAATCATCCGTCACCTTCTCCTCGTACAGCCGGTCCCATCCGCCTCCGTTCGAGCCTGACCCCTCCGATCCCAGGTCCATTCGTTTGAACCGGGGCGGTTTCGACGAGGCTGACTGGACCGGTGCCTAGGCGCCACAGTTCTTTGGCAGCCGAAAACTCCCGCCAGCCCTCGTCGACACGGCAGCTTGACAAGGATTCGGCTTCAGCAACTTGGGATCCACCGGCCTGGTTGGATTGGGATGCGGATGGATAGCAATCTAGCACTCTGTCAACTGAGCTCATCAAAGAAACGGGCATCGAAACGGGCATCGAAGCGGCCCGTACCCCGCATTTAGAAGAGATGAGGCGTTTCGAAATGCTTGGAAAAGGGGTTGTCGTATCCCAGCGTTTCGGCAATGTCGCCGAGGAGGTCGCGTCAAAGGCGGAATCGGCCTTTCTCGCCATGTCGCAAAGCTTCTTCTTCGTATCGGCGTCAGGTAAATGTGGGGTTAATGAATTTCATGTGTGTCACCCGGGCCGTTTGCGTGGCATCGCCCCCTGGAGATAGGCGTGGACCTTGTCCATGTCGGCCTCGCCGTCGGCGCCCAACACCACCTTGAGCGCCGCCTTGTCCACGGACCCCGAGGATGCCGTGCCCAAGCAGAGCAGCTCCTGCTTGTGCTCGGGGAGGCTCTTGATGGACTCGAGGTCATGCTGGCCTCCAATGACCTTGCTGAGTCTCGATTCGACGTCTTGGGCGGCATTGCCGAGCGTCGCGCCCAGGGCCGTGGCCGCTGCAGTCAGGAGTGCCAAACACCGCATGGCGAAAGCGATAAACGGGCTGTGACGAGGGTTTCCAACGAGGCTGGGCGCTTGACGAGAACAAGGCGGCTCACGGCAGTCATGGGCATGCTTTTAATGACGCTCATGTCTGCTACTTGAACGCCACCGTCACGTTCCTAGTCTGTGGGCTGGCCGGGGGAACCTCATCGAGTGGCCATCGAATGACCTCGCTGTCCGAATCGCATTCCAAGTCCTGCCTGGCAGTGCCCAGTAGTGAGGACAAGGGAGTCGCGGACCAGTTCGTCTCCCTGATGCCTCCACAGCCGACATTGATGCGAACCTTTGTGAGACGAGTCGGGTTGGGATTTTTTGAAAGCCGCAAAAAGCGCCTCTGGGCTTGCTATTCTTGATGCAGCTTCGTCTCTCAGGGTCAATGTCCAAGGGTTGAAGCCGCTGGCGCAAAATCAACTGTGCGTCAAGCAGAGTCGCGATACCCGACAAGCTTGGCGAGTCCAGTCAACGCACCAAGGTGTCGTCATCCCGTGCAAGGGAGCGGTCAGAGAGGAGGTTGGGGCATGCCGAGGCTAGATGCAGCGGCGCGGGCAAGCAGAGTCTTGGTATGTGGGTGTGGGATGTCGTGGGCAGAGGCCAGAGAGGCCAGAGTGTAATCTGGTCGCCCGGTCACGTGGTATTGATGATTGAATTATTACGTAATGATGGGCCAAGATAAGCTAGGATCGAATGCTAAGTCATGCCCCACGTCCCACTCGAGCTTGACAATCACGTCCGAGATATCAAGAGAGTGAGATATCAAGACCAAGCAAACATCAACAACAACAACGACAACAGACAGGTCGTGTGTCGGCGCCTTGATTCGTGCTCTGCAGCACTGGGCCCTTCTTGTTTCAACCAAGGTCCTCCCTGTGCAACGAGCAAATGGGGGCATCATGCGTCCATTAGCCTAAAGCTAAGGAGGGTCTAGGGGTCATACTCGTCTAGGGTAGGCCACATTAGCTTTACCATTTTTCGCTGCGCTTACCAATCCTAGCGTCGTGTTTCGTCTCAACTCGTCTCCAGCAGGACCAACAAGCAAGCCGCCACTCAGACCGATTGCCCGCCACAGGCACCCTCACAGCTCCCCTCGCTGCCTCGATACATCGCTCCTTCGATACGTCGCTCTCGCCATCTCTGCCGCGACCCTCGGCCATGCCTGATGCCGACAAGGAGTATGGCTTCCCGGACGACGCCGGCGCCGATGACGACGTGTCCATCATCTCGGTACGTGGCCACGGCGAGGAGCCCAACCGCGGGCAAGAGGCAGAAGCTGATGCTGCCCCTCGTCGGCTCGCAGACTCGGGGCCTCGAGGCCTTGGGCCGCAAGGTCACGAGCACCGCCTCCCACCCTCATCGTCCCCAACGCCGAGGCTGCTGCCGGCCACTACCAGACGGCCATGGCCCAGGTCCACAGGCAGCTCAGGCGCCCGGCCGTCCAACGCAGCGTCTTCTCCATGGCGCGGACGACACCCACCGACATGGTGCGCGCCAAGCTGTCCACGACCGAGATCCAACACCGCGCCCTGGCCCGCCTCCCCGACGAGCTGCTGTCCAACATCCCGGACCACGACAACTCGTACTCGCTCTTCCAGGGCTTTCCAGGCCAGCTTCCCAAGCCTGACCGTCGAGGGCAGAAAGCATCGCCGCCGGGTGTCGCGGGGGGGTAGGAAGCTGCTCGACGATGACGCGGCTGCCGGTGGGAGGGTCAAGAGTCTGAACCAGCTGAAAAGGGACAGGGCAGCCATGATGCACGAGTTTGAACTCCTCGGCATCCGCAAAACCATGTCGAGCAGCGAGATTCGCGACATTGACAACAAGATTGCCAACCTGCACGGCATGCGAAGGATAATCCTCGATAGGCTGGCCGGCCTCGAGCAGGAGGAGGCCTTGCTGGAACACGACAGTACGTTGTCCCGTCACGAGCGCGTCCTGCGTCGTGTCATGTGCGCTAACTGCACCCAGTCATGGATGCCGAGACACGGCTAGAGGAGGCTCAGGCGCTCGCCGACGAGGCAGAGAGCATGGCGCAAAGCACACCGTCGAAAGACGAGGCAGACCTTGTCGGGGACGCCGACGACCACGACGCGGGCTTCATGTCTCAATCCGTGTACGAAAAGCTGCCGGCATCGGCAAACAGCACACCCTCGCGCAGGAAAAGAGTCCATCGGCGAAAATCAATGCCCATCCTACACGAGCACTTTGAGACGGGCGCCCAACATCCGCGAGATTCGCGCGCACCGAGACAACATCACCGCTCTGGACTTTGATGCGCCCTTTGGCACCATGGTGACTGCCGCGCTCGACGACACGGTCAAGGTGTGGGACCTCAACGCCGGACGGTGCATGGGCTTCCTAGAGGGCCACACGGCGTCGGTTCGCACCCTGCAAGTAGAGGCCAACATCCTGGCCACCGGATCGGCAGACGCCACCATCCGGCTGTGGGATCTCAGCAGGTCGCATTACGATCCGTATGGCAATCAGTTTGGCAGGGAGGCCGACGAGGAGGCCATTGCCTTTGAGAACCCCGACGACCAGCCGATTGACCCGCCCCAGGGCAGCATGGACGACTGCGCCCTGTTCACGCTCGAGGCCCACGTGGACGAGGTGACGGCGCTTCACTTTAGCGGCGACATTATGGTGTCTGGCTCGGCGGACAAGACGCTGCGCCACTGGGACCTGCAAAAGGGCCGGTGCGTGCAGACACTGGACGTCATGTGGGCGGCGGCCCAAGCCTCGGCGACGAACGCGGGCGACGGCTCGTGGAGGCCGACGGGGCGGTCCAAGGCCGGCTCGGCAGACTTTGTGGGCGCGATACAGGTATTTCAGTCTGCCCTGGCCTGCGGCACGGCCGATGGCATGGTCCGGCTCTGGGACCTGCGGAGCGGGGCAGGTTCACCGAGCCTGGTGGGCCATACCGGGGCCGTGACGTGCTTGCAATTCGACGACGTCCACCTCGTGACGGGAAGCCTGGACAGGAGCGTCAGGGTAAGCAACGTCGACTTGCCACGGACATGCCAGACATGCCACGGGCGGAGCTGACCTGTGCCTCTCTAGATATGGGATCTCCGGACGGGATCGATACACGACGCGTACGCGTACGACAGCCCCATCACGAGCATGAT
The DNA here is from genome assembly GCA_012934285.1 of Ophiocordyceps sinensis. Lineage (NCBI taxonomy): Eukaryota > Fungi > Ascomycota > Sordariomycetes > Hypocreales > Ophiocordycipitaceae > Ophiocordyceps > Ophiocordyceps sinensis. Next base: position 23,266,620 of record JAAVMX010000001.1, on the reverse strand, counting down.
GTTCGACACGCGCAGGATAGTGTGCGCGGCCGGCGAGGACGTGGTCAAGGTGTACGACAAGGTCGAGGGCCGCCAGTGGGACTGCGGCGCGGGCATCGTCGCGGCGGAGGAGGGCAAGAGTCCTGCACTTGTAGAGCGCGTACGTGTAAGAGACGGATACTTGGTCGAGGGTAGACGTGACGGCATTGTAGGCGTTTGGACTTGCTGAATATAGACGGGGGACCGAGAGCAGCTCCACTCGGCTTCATGAGTGCGGTGGCTTGCTGGCGTTGCGGAGTCGGGTGCGGGAGGTGCGGGAGGCTGTGCCGTGGGTCTGTTGGGACTATCATGCCAAGAAGTTTGCATGAAGTTTGCATAGAGTTGAGTTTACGTTGCACTCGGTACGGAGTAGTGACTGAAGTCGATGAACTTCAAGGTACTCAAGTACTTTGACTTCCGACATTCACCAACCCCCACAGCTGGGCTCAACCTCAGGCAAACTCATGCCAGTCGGCAACCCGAGTCCGCCAGCATGGATGCGAGCCGTGCGCGGCTCCTGTCGCGCTATCTCGAGGCGGCAAACGCCATGGCCGACGCACCGACGTCAACCTCGACCGCCGGCGAACATGCTGGCTCGCCTTCCACTACGGGGTCGACCCGACAGTCGCACGGCGAGGCAGAAATCGACACGGCAGCCTTGGCCATGGAAGAAGTCCTCCGGCGCCAGGCCGCCCTCGTGAGGCGCATGCGCGTGGGCTTCGTGGCCGCGGGGGGACTGACGGGGTCGACGGGGACCTGCTGCGGCGGAGGCTCGACGACGTGGCCTCGGTAGCGACGAGCAAGTTTTACGCGTACCGCTTTGATCGCGTGCCGCGCCGCTGGCGGTGTCTGTACACCGAGGCCCTGATCCTCTCGACACACTGCCGCGTGGCTGGAGGCTCTGCGCGTCGGTGACGGGCGCCTCGACGACGGGGTCCTCGACGTTGTCGTCGAGAGCCTGGACAGGGCCCTCATCATGGCGGGAGGGGCGAGCACGAGGCTGGGCGCGTCGTGGATAGAGAAGACGCTGCGGGTTCTGGAAGACTTCTGGACCGCCTGCCTGGACGGAGAACCGGAAGCCCGGACGGAAGAGCGGTCGCCGAAACGGCGGAAGCGGGCGACTCCCACGCCGTCGTCGGGCCGCACCTTTTCGACCACCGAGCCCCATGGCCGGCCGCCGATGAGCGCCGGCCGGGAATGCCCGCGGCACGCCGACTGGACGCTCGACGGGTTCGAGGCGTACATGCGCCAGGACGGGGGGAACCCGCGGCCTGTCGTCTTCACGGACCTCATGGACGGCTGGCCCGCCCTCACGGAGCGGCCGTGGAACAAGCCCGCGTACCTCCTCTCCAAGACGTTTGGCGGCCGCCGGCTCGTGCCCGTCGAGGTTGGGCGGAGCTACGTCGACGAGGGGCTGGGGCCAGGAACTCATTCCGTTTGGCCAGTTTCTCGTCCAGTACGTCGATCCGGGACTACAGCGATCGGGAGGCGACGACGGCGGCGACGATAACGACAACAACAGCCCCCAGGCCAAGCGCAGCCAGGTCGGCTACCTCGCACAGCACAACCTCTTCCACCAAATCCCCAGCCTGCGCAACGACACCACCATCCCCGACCTCTGCTGGGCCCCCGTCCCGCCCCATCCCACCTCGCCCCTCCATGGACCGGCCCGCGCCTCGACACGCCCCAGCTCAACGCCTGGTTCGGCCCTGCCGGCACAATCACGCCCCTGCACACCGACGCCTACCACAACCTCCTCTGCCAGGTCGTCGGCACAAAGTACGTCCGCCTCTACCCGCCCGCCGCCACGCCGCACATGGAGCCCCGCCGCCCCGAACGCGGCGTCGACATGAGCAACACCAGCGGGCTCGACCTCGGCGCCGTCGAGGCCTGGGACCCTCCGCCGCCCGGGACGAGCGCCGACGAGCGCCGACGCCTGCTGGAGGCGAGGGAGCGGCTCCGCGGCCTCGAGTACGCAGAGTGTGTCCTGGGGCCGGGAGACGCCCTGCTGATTCCCATTGGGTGGTGGCATTACGTGAGGAGTCTGAGCATCAGCTTCAGCATCAGCTTCTGGTGGAACTAGTCGTCTGTTTATTTTCCGTCTCTTACATCCTTCTGCCCCTCTTGGCTGCTCCTACGGCATCACAACAAAGTAGAGGCAGTATGAAATCAAGTCTTGGACCATTGCAACTACACGGGCGTTACATGCCGGCATCTTTGAGCCGCCCCGCCCGCGCGTTCCAGTATCACCGAGACCGCTGGCGCCTCTCCCTTTTTCGGCCGTCTCAGCTTTGGCGAGCATCTTCCACACTCTCCCCGACCTGCGCCCCCCCTACGGGCCTTGGCCCCGGCCTTGAGCGTCTCCCACTTCTCGCGGTACTTTGTCGAGCGTCCTCTGCATCTTGCGGTTGTCCTTTTCGAGCCGCTCCATCTGCTTCGCCGCCGCCGCCAGCTGCTCCTCTGCGTCCTGGGCCTTTCTCTTCAGCGCCTCGTCCATGCTCCTGCCGCCGGGGGGTGGCGCGCCGGGCGAGCCGGGCCGCATGAAGCGGGTAGCTCTCGGCCAGCGCCATGGCCGAGTGCTGCGAGCTCGCCTCGAAGACGTGGAGTCGCTTCGAGACGATGTCGAGCATGTCCTTGAGCGACTTGTTCTCGAGGCTGAGCTCTTCGATGTTGTTGCGCAGCTCCCTCTCGCCCTGCGCTCGCGCCGCCCTGCGCCTGGTCGTCGCGGGGGGACATGGAGACGGGGGTTTCTCGCGCGTCGACAAAGTCGTCGTCGTCGTCTTCCAGGAGCTCGCCGTGGGCCGACGCCCCGAAACGCCCGTTTTTTCTTTTTCCGCGTAGGACAGGATATTGGCGTACGACATGGTGTGTCCGCTCGTGGGCACCCACGTAAAAGGAGTCGCTCGCGGCGTGGCCGTCCCGGCGAGGGCCTTCATGGTGGCCTTGGAATAAATCTTGGACAGGTCCGGATCCTGGCAATGGGAGCTGGGCGGACGGTTGGACTTGCGCCGGGGAGACGAGGGCGCCGGGGAGGCCGGGCAGGACGCATCCGACGTCAGCGCCGACTCGGACATGAGAGAGGACTCCTCGTGGATGAGTGGCAGACCGGCAAAGGCCAAGGGCGCGGAAATTTTGGTGATGAGGCTGCCAAAGGTGCTGTAGAAGCGCGCATAGCCACCCTCGTCGACGGTCGCGGACTCGGCGTCTACCCTGGGAGACGACTCCCTGCTCTTGGGCGGCCGCTGGGGTGACGGGGAGGGGGAGGGACGTGGGCGGGACCCAGGTCGGCTTGCCCCTCTGGTCAATGATGGACTGCATCCTGAGGCTGGAGCCGTCCCTGCGCGGGTGAGGGTCGACGTTGCCGGGCGCCTGGTCGCTGGAGACACTGGGGCTGAGAGGCTGACCCCTGTACTTGGAGCGGATGCCTCTGGCAGAGGCCAAGTTGCTAGCAATCGACGACGACATGTCGCGGGGGGCAAAGCGGTGCGGCTGCGACCGGCCGGACACGGTGGCCGCCGGCCTCTCGCGTGAGCGTCCTTGCGCGGCGCGGCGCCATTCTCGACGACGACGACAACAGGGCGAGCCTTTTCCGAGCGCTGCGGCGACTTTTCGCTCACCGGATCCTCGTCGTCGGGGACACGGCCAGAGGCGGGGTGCTGCTGCGAGGACGAGGTCGCCGACAAGGCCAGCCGACGGGGCCGACTGAGGCGGCAGCTTCAGCAGGGCGGCGAGCCTCCGGTGATGGTCCTCGAGCAGCTTGAGGGTGCGCAGGGCCTCGACGCTGGTGGTGTGGCGGGCGGCGTTGGCGAACTCGCCGGCGGCGTGGGTGTGCTCGCTGATGGCGACGGTCGTGTCCGAGGCCTGCCGCGTGGCGACGGCGGCGGGCGGCGGCGTGGTCATGGGCCCGCACGAGGGGCGAGGCGGTCCATGACGCTCGATGCGAGGCTGTCGTGGGAACGATTTCTGTCGTCTTTCTGGCCTCTGTCCTCGTTCAGTCCTCTATTTCTCGATTTTTTTTTCTGGACGAGGCCGCACGAGTCGGAGGAAACGAGCGTGTCGGGCGCGACAGAAAAAAAATACAATGCTGCGTACGTGTGCGCGCCGCCCCGTCGGCTGATTTATTGCCGGCACCTCGCACGGTTGACGCTCGGTGATGAAGGGATCGCGAGGGACGGACGGACGGACGGACGGAGGCAGCGCGGCAAATGACCGGAAGCGCCTCGGTCCGCAGTTCCGAGGTGGTACTTCGTACTAGTACTTCGTACCTGGTGAAAAGCCCCCGCCGCCACGTGTCGTTTCCCAGCAAATAAACTTGACCACCAAAAGCATCCCTCGAAACCTAGATCCGATACCCTCGACACGAAGCAGCCCTCGTTACGAAGCAGCCCTCGACCTCGACACGAAGCACTAATTCAAGACTCCTAGACTCGTTCGTCGACGTTAACCACCTCCCCTCAGACCTTGACAATGAATGAAGGCGTGCTGCAGGAAGCTGGACGTGGCCGACCACTCGGGCGCCCAGCTGATGAACCAGGCCATCTGCTCGCGCCCGTTGAAGCTGTTGATGACGGCCGCCGTCGACTGGGACCTGAAGGCCCCGGCGGGCTCGAAGGCAAACTCGCTCGTGTTTGCAGGGTCCGTGATGTTGGCCGGGTAGTGGAAGAGGCCCTTTGTGCTCACCCCGGCAATGCTGCGGCGCCGGCGTCAGCACTCATCAACTCTTGTGAGGCCAGAGACTTGGGCCAGAGACTTGTGAGGCCAGAGACTTGTGAGGCCAGAGACTTGTGAGGCCAGAGACTTGTGAGGCCAGAGACTTGTGAGGCCAGAGACTTGTGAGGCCAGAGACTTACTTGTGAGGCCAGAGGCACTTACGCCTTGACGTTTGCCCCGGGAAACGCCTCCGTCTCCTTGATGCTGATGAGTTGCTCCTGCCCACTCTCGCAGCAGCCCAGGTTTGCAATGGCGGTACTGGCACCTGCGAAGCAGTCATCAGCGCGACATGTCAATCGTCTAAACGGCCTACTTCGCCTTGGTCTCTAGAGTTGCGTTGCTCACCAAAATCAGGTCCAGGAAACTCGTCGAGGCCGACCATGCGCACCCCAAAGGCCGTCTGATACGCATACAGGTCGTTCCACTGCTGTTCCGTGAGGGCACTGGCGAAATGGCCGCCGCCCATGTCGTACGAGATGCTGCCAAAAACCATGATGCCGCCATAGCGACCCTCGGTGCGCGACGAGTTGAGGACGGGCAAGCTGGTTCCGCCCTGAGGGATGAGAGCCTTTTCCCAGGGGATGCCGTAGCCGTCGAGGCCAGAGCTGGCCTTGGCCACGTCGCCGTCGTTGCGAGCGACGATGAGGATGGTGCTGTCGACCGAGTTGGCGGCGGCAGCGAGGCCGGAGAGTGCCCCGATGAGGATAGAGGCCCTGGCCAAGGTGGCCGGGGATAGCTCGACCGAGCATGACGGGCAGGCGGAGGAAGCTCTTTTCGGTTTGGCTTTGGCAGTCCCGAGCAGTCACAGGCTCATGTGCTTTGCGGTGGTTGTTTCTGAGAAAACGGCACAAGCGAGGGACGGAAACGAAGGAGAAGCAAGGGGAGAGCCAACAGGCACGGGGTGGAAAGCGAGGTGGAAAGCGAGGTGGCAAACGAGAGTAAGTGCAAGACGCCAAGCCTCGTTCTTGGGCCCACCCCGTCGTTCCCGGGGCTGCGCGGCCGGCGAGCGGGTGGGTCGTCGGGGGTGCGGAGCGGGCCCCCCGGACTGCATGTCTGGCGGGTGCTCGCACGGATCGGGGTGTCAGATTACGTGACGGGATTACGAAGTACGAGTTACAAATATACGACCCTTTATATAAAGAGATGGAGAAACCCTTCTGTGCAAATAATAAGGCTTTATATAACCCCTCTAGTCCATTACACGCAGCATGTCATATGCCTTATGCCCGATGGCTCTTTTTACCGTCTGTAGCGGATCCGTACGGACCTTACGTTTCTTCGTCGCGGCGTTGCCCTCTCCCTCTTCCTCTTCATCATCGCCCTCTCCCTCTTCCTCTTCATCATCGCCCTCTCCCTCTTCCTCTACATCTTGGAAGCCGCCATTTTCGAGAAAGACCTTGAGCATCCCCTGCGAGTAGCCGCTTACAAGGCTCGTGCCCTTCTCGGAGGCGGCGACTGGCTTGGGCGCCGCGTCATCTCCCCAGTCCTCGTCTTGGCCATGGTAGCCGGCCCGTCCGCCCGCGAGGTTCCAAAACACCAGCTCGGGCATGTCGTAGCCCGCCGCGGCAAATCTGCTTTTGATGCGATCGTACGACGAGCTCCAACTCATGGGGGGCTGCGTCCTCCGGCCGTTCGCGCCTACAGGGCCGGTGCCGCTGTTGTCTTGAGCACCGTCGAAGTGCATGTCGCTAAAGACAAAGACGCGCCGGACCATGTCCTCGGGCTGCAGCTTATTCTTGATGGCCATAGGCAGTATCAGCTCCTCAAAGACCTTGACAAAGTTCGTGTTCATGCCCCATTCCGCCTCCTCCATGCAGCGCAACTTGTGCGCCAGGTCCTGGCTTAGATCGATCTTCTGCACGGCCGGCGATTCGCTAAAGGTAATAAAGGCGCCGCCAAACGGAGGCGCCGTGACCTCTGCGACGAGTAGCGATAGGCCGAGGGCCGAGTCCATGGGACACGAGCCGTCGGGGAATTTGGGGCCTTGCATGCTGCCGGAAGTATCGCAGACGGCGATGCTCGACACCAGCGATCCCGAGTCGCGGATCCGTCGCACCAGCGTCCGCCACTGGCCGTCGGCGACGCGGGCCTCGAGCTGGCGAACGCGGCGGGTCACGAGGTCATGCCGCGACGTCGACGGCCCGTCGTAGCTATAGGACTCGCGTGCGCAGTTGACGAGCGTCGACGGCAGTAGCGTGGCACCCGATATTTTGGCCTTGCCTTGGGCAACGCGGTCGATGTAGGCCTCGAAGCGCTCGCCGTCCTTGGCGATGAAGGTGCCGCTGTGCATCTTCATGGCCATCGATGGCACGCGCTCGTACCGGATCTTATCGAAGGTGCCGGCAGTCACGTCACGCTCCACGATGCCCAGGTGCGCCCGCAGCGCAGATAGGTCCCGGCGGTATCGCTCCCGCGCGTGCCGGAGGTATGTCTCGCGGTCGGCGTCGGGGGCCAGGGTTGAGCCGGCGGAGGCGAGGGACTCGCGCGGGTGCAGCAGCTCGGCGATGGAGCTGGCGATAAAGGTGTGCCGGTCGTGGAAGTGGTCCTGCGACGGCGCCCACTTGCCGCATGGCGAGACGCCGCGTCGTCTGGTCTCCGGGTCCGTGTCGCCAAGGACGTGCAGGTCGGTCCGGAGCTGCCGGGCGAAGAGTCGGGCTACAGTCAGGTGCAGCGCGCGGTAGACGGCGTTGTTAGAAAGGCGTCGACGGCGGCGGCGTGCCGGCGGCTCCTGTTCTCGCGCCGCTGCCGCTTAAAGTCGGGCCTTTCCTTGTCTGGCTTGGCCTCGCTGCCGCTGCCGTCGTCACTGACTTCTGGGCCCACTTCGGAGGCCGCATCGTCGGCGCCGGTGCGGGCTGGCCTGACACAATTGCGGGTAGGCGGGGCACGGCCGGCCCGGCGAGCGCGGCGTTCCGTCATGACGCGCGAGATGGTTTCGTCGGTGACATTGAGTACGTCGCGGGGGTTGGCCAGGACGTCGAGCTTGCCACTGACGGCTAGGACGAGCACGTTGAGGAGGTCTTTCCAGTAGCCGTGCGCGACCCCGTGCTTAACATCGAACCTCGCCCAGTCGCCGTCCTCGTCGGACCACGGGACCTCGACCGGGGCCTCGACCGGGGCCTCGACCGGGGCCTCGACCGGGACCCTCGACCGGGACCGTGTCCTTGTCAATCTCGTCGCCCGCTGTCCTCGCCTTCTTCTCAATCACCGGGCGAATGAGCCAGCCCAGGTTGGCAACCAGGGTGAGCGGGTGGTTCTCGGCTAGCCAGCCGGCAGCACGGTAAAAGACGCTGCGGGAGCCTTTGCCTAGGTGGATAGAGCGCGCGTTGAATATGATTTTGAGCGTCATCAACGGGTCCTCGGCCCATGCGGCGTCGAGCAGTTTCCGCAGCCGGGGCCCGGATGCGACGTACTCGAGCTCGGCGAAGAGGTCGACGAGAGGGTTATTGCTCGAGCGCAGGGCCACGTCATCGTTTTCCGTCAGCATCTTGTTGGCCGGGAGGCTGGATGCAAGCGACCGAGGGCCACGGTGGCTCACGAGGCCCTGCATAAAGGGTCCCATGGCCTCGGGACCCATCTCTATGCCGGCGGCGACTTCCTCCCCAGCCTGGGTCGCGCCATCCAGATCCATGGCGGCCAAGCCATCGCAAATCCTGCCCAGCGTCTCGGGTCGCCGGGTGAGCTGGTCCGCGAGGAAGCCATCAAAATCGGCTCGCGATTGGGTCAGGGCGTCGTGGGCCGGGAAGTCGACAGGATACGTTGAACGTAGGAACCACGGCTGTTGGTCTACCGCCGCCGCCATGGGAAGGGAAGGGCGCGCCTTGCTGCTGCTTAAGCTGATTCCGCGTCGCTGAAGGGCGATACTGGCTCTGAGAATGATGCGTCGTGATGGTTGCATTGGAGGGAGGGAGTAATTGAGAGGCAGCTTGGCTGGGCGAAGGGGAAGCAAGCCTTTCAATACCCCTCGTCCATACATGGAACGAGCGGGAAAGTGATGAATCACCTGCAAATAGAAGGGTGATGTGTGAAAAGGTGAAAAGAAAGTTGCTCCATCGTCAGTCACAGTGAGTCACAAATGTAACGATCAAAATAGGCAGGCAGGCCTATACACATGTAGACTAGCCCCTTTTTAGCTTTTTAGCTCGCAGGCTCTGCATCTGCATGGCACCTTCCTTATCTTATGATCTCTTATCTCAGGGGACGTCTACGAAGTAAGTCCATCCACCGACGTGCTCGACGCCGTCGCCTTCTCCGTCAACGAGCAGTGCGTCGAGTTTGGCGAGTGCGTGTTTGCCTTATGCGCGCGGCAAGCCCGTCTTCCACATCGAGTAACCCCAACGACGCCATGACATGCTGGACCTCACTGACCTCAAACACCAAGCTCGGTCCGCCTCAGCATCGCGAGACGGCCTTTGCAAACTCGCCCCAGGCAGCGGGCCACCTCGTATACCCCCCGCCCAGCTGATCGGTGACGTAGACGCCCCTCATGCCCAGGTCCGCCTTGGAGCCATACACGGTGGCCGACGACGAGAAGACAAAGTTGCGAATCCTGTACTCGCCCAGTAGCTCCACCAGGTCCACGAGCCCGCACACATTGTTGCTGGATTGGCCGGGCAATCGACTCCGAGAAGGACTTGTAGGCGGCGAAGTGGATGACGCCCCGGATCCGAGACTGTCACGGATCCCTCGCAGCACTTTGGCATGCAGCGGCCCAGCATGATCGACTTCAAGGACGCGCTGGGCATCTACCTGGCCTACTTTTTCATCTTCTCCGTCAACATACCCGAGGAGTGTCCCCGCGTCTTTCAGAGCACGCACCACGGCATCAGCAGCCTCTTTGGCATGCTGCTCAAGTACCGCCGCGGCGTGACGTTTGGCATCTGGGACCACACCATCCTGTGGAGGGAGAGCTGCCTCAACATCAGCCCTGCGCAGTGCGAGCTTTCCGTGCCGGTGCAGTCGATGCTCCTGGCAGGGATTCGCCTGGCGAGTCGGCTGGCGTACTTTCATGCCGACATTGTTTGTGCCGTGCACCTCGCTCTTCAACCCGTGAGTTATGCCCTGCTGCGACACTCGGTCTGCTTGTTGTGCTAACCGCGCCGTTAGAATGTGGGAAACCGAGATTGGCACAGACAGGGGCAAGCTCTGCAGCGGCAACGAGTTTGCGCGCAAAATTGACCCGATCGTCAACGGCATCAGCAACATGGAGTCGTTTACGCCCGTCGACAAGGTGCGCACCGACACGCCGACGGTGGTGATGCTGTCCAATGTTCAGTTCATCAAGGGCATCAAGACGGCCATTTTGGCGGCAGACATCATCGTCAACCGCTACGGATTCCACGACTACAAGCTGCTCGTCTATGGCGCCAAGGACCGCCAGCCGTCGTACGCGCTCGAAATGGCCAAGCTCATTGTCAAGTGCGACCTGTCGGATAATGTGATTCTGGCGGGGTTCGGCAAGCCCAAGGAGGTGCCCAAGGACGCCTGGCTCTTTGTCAACTCGTCCATCTCGGAGGGGCTGCCGCGACCGAGGTGAGCGCCACGGCGCTGGTGGTGACGGACCCAGACGACCAGTCGCAGCGATACGGAGAGATCGTGGCGCCCAACGACCCCGTGGCCCTCGCGCGCGCGCAGGTGAGCCTGCTCAGCATGGTCGGACCCTGGGCCAAGTTCACAGAGGACGGCGACACGAGCGGGGTCGGGGGGTTGCCCGAAGACATGTCGGCCGAGGACGTTGAGTGGCTGTCGCGGCGCATGTACGACAAGAGCGACGACCGGCGGCGGCTTGGGCTCCTGTCGCGCGAAGTGGTGCTGCACAGCTTCCACGGGCGGCGGTACCTGCGCGAGCACGAGCAGATGTACTGGGTCCAGTGGCATATGGCCAAGATGCGGGCGGACCAGGCCCTCGGCGGCGGGACGAGGAACGCGTACAGGTTTGGCTCGTTGCCCCCGCTGCGGTACAAGGAGGCGGCGCCCGAGGAGGAGGAAGTGTGGAAAGAAACAGACAAGGAAGACGAGGCGGCGACGAGCGAGGTGGAATCCGACAGGATGACGATGGTCGACTGGGAGTCGCAGACTGTGCAGAGTTTGGATCTCGGGACGAATCTCGGGACGAGGCTCTCGAAGCTGATGCGACCGAGCTTCATCAACATGGACAAGCACCGTAGTTCGGGCCTCGTGCCCTACATCGTGCCCTGCAGCCTGGGCCGGTCAACTGCGGCGAGCAGTTTCAGCAACTGGGCGCCAGGTTGACGAGGCGTTTTGTTGGGTGTATTTTTGGATGGGAAAAGAAAGGGGGTTTCTTGTACGGAGTATTTCGTATGGGCGTTGAGATGGAGCAATGGTGGACATTTATAATGCTCCTGTTGTAATCGTGAAACATGTGGCTGCCATCTAGTATGGTTTGGAAGTTGAAGTGACGTCGGTGACGCACTGTCGGTGACGGTGATGATGACGGACCCTTGAAAGCAATGACTAATCAGATTTATACGCTAGTAGTTGGCCCGAATCTCAATTTGGTGGAGTACATGGGCGACAAGTATCGTCGTGCCTGGTCCGAGGTGTCTTGGTACAGACACACCACGTCCCCATCTTGGTATTAATAAAATCTCGCAGGTGCGTGCACTCAGCAGGCCGTCAATGTCACGTCACGGCCTCCAGTAGCAAAGATACCGAGAGCGTCCTTCTTGCCTGCACATCATCATCAAGCAACCCCTCGTGTCACCGTCAGCGTCACGTCTCCCCGCCCGCGCATGACAACGGAACGACGACGAACGACTGGAGCGGCGCGGCGCTACTCTCGCCCCCTTGCATTCGAAGAGTCGTTGTTATATTGCAACCACGGATGCGAAGTATGCAACCACACATAGCCGTAGCCATGGAAAGCAGCGGCGGCAACGGCCTGGGCAAGCTCCTGCCAAAGGCTATTAATGCCAAGCGAAAGATCAGGAAGCAGAGGCTCGCGCGAGAGGCAGAGGCCGAGGCCGACGACGACGCTGCCAGCCGGCGGCCCTCGTCTGCCTCGACACGGAGCACCACGGACTGGAGGGTCAAGTCGGCCGACGGCGAGGCAGACGATGTCGGCGACGACGGCGGCAGCCTTGGCTCGTACGAATCCAGCGCTGTCGACATTGCAGACGGGTAAGTGATGCTTTTGTCTGAGCAAAGCACACATGCATCTCCATCCACTTAGCGCATGCTTTTTTCTCTCTCCCTCGCAGCAGCAACAGCAGCAGCAGTAAGCAGCAGGCAGCAGTACTGGCTCCTTCCCTCTCCTTTCCTCAGCCAGCCTAGCCCGGCCATCTGACGTCTCACCGCCTCCTCGTTTTGTCCTTCTGCTCTCTCGCCGACGATTGCTTCCCTGTCCCTTCCCCTTTTTCTCCACTATAACTTACGTGGTCATTTTCTAACCCCCCCTAGACAGCGACCCGCTCTTCCCGCCACCTCGGTCCATGCGTCTCAAATTGGCTACCTGACAACGTCGTCGCCCGTCATTCAAGCCACTCACCTCGACTCCCATCCACCGCTCTACCAACCGCCCTCGCGCTCACAGACCCATCTCGGCAGCATCGACGGCAGGCGCAACCGCAACCCGTCGCCCGCCCCGACAAGAAGCCAAAACGCCCCTCTGCGGTCATCGGCCCTCGACCCGACGCCTCCTGCCAGGGTAGCTCCCCCTGAGGGACGGTCCAGGCCTCAACCGCGCATCGATACACAACCGCCCCGAACTCCTCCCTCGTCCGACCACCCTGCTCCCGTCATCGTAAGCACGCCCCCGACTCCCGTCGACCGAGTCGCCACCGCCGGAGCCTCTCCGCCCGACAAGTCCAAGACGTCGCCGTGGAACGCCGGGAGCCCCCGATCCAGCCCCGATGGCAGCGGCCCCTCCCGGAGCATGAGCACACACTGGAGGTCTACATCTGGTTCGTCCGCCATCATCCCCAGCAAGCTGTCCAACACCACCCTCGCTCCGCTCACCCCCACCGCCGAGAGCGGCGAGGAGACGCCCGGCGCCCCCGGCTTCTTTTCCTCCGTCATCTCCGCCGCCCAAAACGCCGCCACCACCCTGAGCAACAACATACCCGGCACCAACATCGGAATCGCCGGCAACAAGAGCCGCTCCAGTCTCAATAAGTCGCAGGGCTCGTCGGCTGCCAGCCACGCCGAATCCGAGCCCGACCCGCCCGCCGCGGAGCCCCGATCCGACCACGGCATGGACCAGAAGAAGGACTTGGCGGTGCGCACTCTCGGCACCGGTGAATTGAGCCTGAGCCAGCTTGGCATCGCCGAGCCTGCTGGCCCCGTGGCCTCTCCGGCGAGCGGCAAGTTTTCCGAGGCCGCCGATGCGAGGACCAGGTCCGACTCGGCGCCCGCCGAGTCCCAGACCCGGATGACGGATATCTTGCAGGAGGAACCATCAAGCAGGCCGCGCTCCCTGGTGGAGGCGACGGCCGGCGATCAGACGCCGCCACCCGCCGAGCTGGACTCCAAATCCCCCGTCCAGCGGGCCTCGAGCATCCGGAGTGCCATGCGGCCGCACAGAAAGCGAGGAAGCTCGGCCACGACGGGAAGCACGAGGACGGCGGTCGGAGCGGCCATTGCAGCCGCCAACAGCTCTGTGATGAACCCCAGCGCCGGTTTCGGGGCCCCGAAGCTCACGGGATTTGCCATTGCTAGTAAGAGGCGGAACCGCGACTTCCACACCCTCTTCAAGAGCGTGCCCGACGACGACTATCTCATCGAGGACTACAGCTGCGCCCTGCAGCGCGAGATTCTTGCCCACGGCCGGCTCTACGTCTCCGAGGGTCATCTTTGCTTCAGCAGCAACATCCTTGGCTGGACGACGACGTTGGTCATGAGCTTTGACGAAATCGTTTCCGTCGAAAAGAGAAGCACTGCGTTGGTCTTCAAGAACGGGCTCATGATCTCGACCCTGCACGCCAAGCATAGCTTTGCCAGCTTTACCAGCCGAGACGCCACCTACGACCTCATTGTCAACATCTGGAAGCTTGGGCACCCGACGCTCAGGAGCACCCTCAATGGGGTTCGGCTCGAGGGCACGGGCGGCGACAAGACGGAAAAGGTGGACGCGGAGCCGTCGGCCCCGGACCCGGACAACGACGCGCCGGCCGGCTCCGAGTCGGGAGACGACAGCGGCGACGACGACGACGACGACTTTTACGACGAGGAAGAACACGAATACGTCCCCGACACCCAGACCACCGAACTGTCGGGCGTCGACGCCGAGTCGGAGAAGCCGCCGCTTAGGAAGGTGTCGGGCGTGACGGCTCTCAATGGCGCCCCGGCCGACGCGCCCAAGGAAGCCCCGTCGCCGCCCAGCACTGTTCCCGACTTTCCGGGGCCGGCGACGCATGCGCCGACGGACTGCGGAGACTCGGCGTCTCACTTTGACAAGATTGTTGGCGACGACGTGATACCCGCCCCCCTCGGCAAGGTGTACAACCTTGTTTTCGGTCCCGGCTCGGTCGAGTGGATGACGAAATGGCTGGCGGGAGACCAAAAGTGCAACGACCTGCAGATGGAAGACAAGAAGGGCCTAAGCCTGGACAACAAAACGCGAAACTACACGTACATCAAGCCCCTAAACGCGTCGATTGGCCCGAGGCAGACAAAGTGCATCGTGGCAGAGACGCTTGAGAATCTCGACCTGGAAAAGGCGGTCAACCTGAGCGTCTCGACGCAGAACCCAGACGTTCCTAGCGGCAACGTGTTTTCCGTCAAGACCAAGTACTGCCTCTCGTGGGCCGAGAACAACGCCACGCGCCTCCAGGTCAACTGCACCGTCGAATGGACGGGCAAGAGCTGGCTCAAAGGTACCGACGGCGCTGCGGCTGTCTTTGACGAAGGCTAACCGTTTGATTCACCCAGGACCAATCGAAAAGGGCGTCAGCGACGGCCAGACGCAATACTGCAAGGACCTGTTTGCGGCACTCAGGTCTTCGGTCTCGTCGCGGTCCCGGCTGGTTGCCACGCCCAACGGGCCGCCGAGGATCAGGAAGAAGCCCAAGAGGGGCAAGGCGCTCCAGTCGGCCGATGGCGACTCGGAGGGCGGCGGCGGACCAAGCCACACGGCCGCGAAGAACTGGGGGCTTCTGGAGCCCGTGCGGGGGCTGGTGGAGCCGTGCGTCGACGTGGTGCGCCCGCTCCTGACGGGCAACGTCATGTATGGGCTTCTGGTGGGCCTGCTGGTGGCCATGTGGTTCGGCTTCGGGTCGGCGCCCAGCAAGAGCTCTGCGACGTACGGCCCCGGCGTTGGCTTCTACAGCCCGTACCGGGTGGCGGCGTACGAGGAGATGTGGCGACGGGAGGAGAGCGAGCTGTGGGAGTGGCTCGAGGAACGCGTGGGGCTGGATCGGCTCGGGTCGGAGGGCCCGCACGCGCGGAAGAAGACGCCGGAGCCGCGCATCATTGAGGAGAAGCTCAAGGAGGGGCGGATGGACGAGATGGAAGTGGAGGAGGCGATTCGGGTCACGGAGGAGAAGCTCAAGGTGCTCCGGGCCGTGGTGTCCAAGACGAGCCGGAACCAGGAGCGGGACGGAGGGTTACGGAAAGAGGGCCGATGAGGCGGGCGTGAGGACTTGCGTTGTATATCATTCACTCTCATTCCTAAGCGGGGAGATGGGTTTGTGTGAGGGTCGGGGGGTCCTCTCTGGCTGGTGGTGGGTGTATGTACCTAGACGATGGCCTTGTACAAGACGAATTGGGCTTTGATGCAGGAGTCTCTCGGAACTGCTGCACCTGGTGGTTGGTAGGACTCGTGGCGGTGTGTGCCTTGTGCTGGTCGAGCCCGTTGAGGGGGAGGATGTGTGGGCGGTTTGCGTGTGATGGCTGCCGGGTAGGTAGTAGTACCTACATGCTAGGCAGGCACGACGAAGGCGGCGGGCGAGGCGAGGCGAGGCAAGCTCCTAGGATGTACGAGTAGGTGGTGGCTGCTCCCCCCCCCCTTCCCCTCCGTCAGCCACGCCAAGCCAGGACACACCATCGTCATCATCATCCCGCTGGCTCCAGTCCTCGACGGCCATCTCAGCCTCGGTTCTGCGCGGTACCGAACGAGCAGGCAGCGCTCAGCCTGCAACCCCGCCCCCGGCCCCTCGAGTCCTACCAGTCCTGCATGAGGAGGTAGCATTGCATCCGAGATATAGTGGCCGCAGGACTCTGTCGCGTTGTGCGCCGTTTTGCGCTGCCTCGTGGCTTGCGGCTCCGAGAGGGTCCCGTCCATCAGAGGCCAACCGTCTACATTTACCGGCGAGTCGGCTGTGTCTTCGTGCCTTGACCATGCTTGCACCCCCCGACTCTTCTCCCTCCTCCTCCCCCTATTCGCTCCCGTTACCTGCCGGCTTGCCTCGTTTGCCTCGACTGAGAGGCAACACGTGGAACCATGACCATGCAAGACCTCGAGCAAAATGCGTTTGAGGAGGAGCTCAGCATCTCCTCGTCCAGCCTGCGACGATGGAACCCCGCCTCTGCCGCCCACCGATCGTGGTCCAGGCGCTCGACGCTGACGAGCTCGTCGGACACGGCGTCGGACAGCTTCCTCGATGGTGGTGGCCGGCGGCAGGCTACTTGCGTGTAAGCAAAACACGGACACTTTCATAAACCACCTGCAATGAGACAGCGCAGAGAACAAGAGAGAAGAGGAGAGAAAAAGAGAGTGAGTGAGAGAGAGAAGGGAAGAGGGAGAGCGCGAGAGAAAAGGGGAGACGGAGAGAGAGAAAAACAGAGGGAGAGGGAGGGGAGGGAAAGAGAGAGAGAGAAATAGGTAGAGTCGCTGACCCTCTGGAGCCATCATCAGAGCCCGCGAAACGGCCGGCAATGACTGCGCCCTCCACAGCTTCATCGTCTGGGCCGCCGTCAAGCGCAGCGCCAGCAACCACATATCGCTCGCGGAAAAGCGCCAATGCCCCCTGCTGCGATGCCACGAGCGGTTCCCGGACCACGAGCAGATGCTCCAGCACCTCTACTCGTGCGCCCATCTTGCCGCCGGCGAGTACTGGTGCCACGACTGCAAGAGGGTCGAGCAGCTCGGCGACGTCAGGTGCAGGCGCTGTTGCCTGGGCCCGGCGTCCAAGAGGAAGAGGATCGTGTCCATGGCAAAGACCTTCTTTGGCTCCCTGGGTCACCACAAGTCGAAGAGTCGGGGGCTCAACGACATGGACTTGGACATTGTCCATCAGGTCCCACCCAGCTATGAGTCCGCCGTGGCTGCTGTGCCCGGGAAAGCCGAGCTCCAGGCCAACGAGATTTTCGAAATGTACGCGCCGGGGCCGGTTGACCCCCAAGAGACGACTGCCAGCCAGGCGCCCAAGACTCGCGGGCTGAGCCAGCCAGACTCCCTTGCCGTCGTTTCCCAATTCCTTGCCCAGCTGCCTGCCGCGCCTCCTCCATCTCCTCCTCCATCTTTTCCCCCACCGCCGCCGGCTTTCGCACTCTGTCAGCCCAGCATCGACGAGTCTCTCATCCATTGGGAGCCATCGCTTACCCCCTCGCCAGCCGTGTCCAGTGGCCCATCCAACCCTCGTCCGGCCAAGGCGCCCGAAAGACCCGCGCTCCAGGTCGACACTCGCAGCCTGCACCATCGCCATATCCGCTCTCCGCGCCGTAGTAAGGAACTAACGCCGAGCTCGTCAGTCCGATCCACCTCCAGCGAAACCAGCACGGCCAGCCACGAAATCTCGCCCATGTCGGATTGGTCCGAGGCCTGGAGCTGGGCTTGCGGCCTGGAGTCGACGCGGACGTCGCCCGCAGACGACTTGTCCGACCAGGCGGACCTCTTTCTACAGGCCAGGTACGCAGGACCGTGGTCGGCGAGCGAGAGCCAGGATATCCACATGGCCGACCTTGCTACCGAGAATGCGCTGGCGGACGTCGCTCCCCAGGAGCCCATGTCTGATTTCTCGCCTGATGACCATCTGTTACATGGCGACTTTGACCTGCTGCAGCTCGGCTTTCCATTTGATGGCCCGGCAACCTCGACTGCGCAGTCTGCGGATACGAGCTTGAATTTGACCTTGAGTGACGAGACCAACCTGTTTCTGGAGTCCACAAGGGTTGCTGGCGACACTCCGCACCACGAATTCACCAGCGCGTCCTGTCTGACCCAGTCGGTGCTGAAAAACCTGCAAGTGCACGTAGAAAGTTCCGTGGACAGGCTCGGGAACAACGACGAGAGCCCCTTGGCCCGTGACTTTTGCCAGATGTCTGCCTGTTCCATTGTCATTGCCGGTCTCGAGGCCATGTCGAACATCCTGGAAGGCTGCCCGGAGACGTCGCCCGTCAAGCTGCTCTGCTTTGTCCACGTAGTCTACTCGTTTTCCCTGTTGGTTCATGGACAAGACGCCTTTAGTCGCAGCACGCAGCTCTTCACCCAAGCGTTGTCGTATAGTGCCTGGCTGTCTTGCCTAGACAGGCAGGCCTATGTCATGACAGTCAGCCTTCTCTGGAAGCCCAAGAGCATGGCCGACGGCGAATTCGACGAGCTTCGACAAACGAGTTCATCTCACCCAAGGTCCGAGTCGCCCAGCCGCAAGGGAAAGGAGCGCGCCGACATCCCGGGCGGCATCGAGCGAGACCCGCTCATACTGCTTGCTCAGCACGTCCTAGACGGTAAGCCCAAGAACTCAGTGTCAGACACTCCGCCCTATGGCTAAGGCATCGCTCGACTTAGAGCTGGAATATGGTGCTCTTTGCCATGCCCGACGGTTACAAGGTCAAGCTCAAGACCTGAGCATGGAGTACCGACGAGATGGCGGCTTGTCAGCCCGCCGTGGCTCTTTGCCGTCCGCGACCACATTCGACATTACCGCGCCGCTCGCTCGACAGCACGGCGCAGACCCCGGCTTCAAAGCGGCCATGGAGGATGTTCTAGCCGAGCTTGAGTCGGGCTGGGCGGCCACGCCTCGGTACTTGGAACTGCGCCTAGTGCAATGGGGAAAGGTCGCTCCTCGGCCGCTGGACCCTCGTTGAACAAGACTGACGGGCATAGCAGATGATACTACCCCCATCCACTTGCATAGACGAGTACGTCCTCTCGGTGCGCAAGCATACCGACCCGCTCTATGAGCGACAAACGCCTCAGGCAGCCGAGGCGGATCCGCGGCGAAGGTTTTACCGCCTCGACATCCAGCTGCTGAAGAGATTGATTGCCATAAAGCTTGAGACAGGCGACGAAGTCTTCCCGGATAGCTTGGGGGCGGATGGGCCGCTGGACCCCCTATGCGACAGCGAGCGATCGAGTGCGGACGTGGACAACTGCAGCACTGCGTTTGACTTGATGGTTGCTCCCGATTTCGACGTGCCCATGGACATGACCCAGGTTGGTGCTGCCATCTCAGGAGCGCCTATTCCGGAGATTGCCATCCACCCGCCTCCCCCAGACGAGGGAGATGCAGCGGCCGGGCTCGAGCAGTCGACTCAGCCGGGGGCTTGGCCGAGCTGCACCACGACGGGGGCATCGTCTGCACCACCAGGGGCAGCAGCAGAGCCAGTGTCGAGAAATGTTGGCGCCGTCAGCTGCTGTGATATATGCGGCTACCAGCCGCGAGGTGACCCGCGGTGGTTTGGGGGCAGCATGGCGAAGCACAAGAAGCTGCAGCACGGGGCTGGCCCGCCGACCATATACAGGTGCCCGTTTCCCGGGTGTAACAGCCAGTACCGGAGCCGTAAGGACAACCTCAAGCAGCACCAGCAGGACAAGGGCCACTTTGTCGACGAGGAGGAGGGGGGTGCTCAACGGGGTGGTAAGCGGCAAAGAATGGGATAACGAGTGGTGGTTGCGTTTACGGGAGCTGAAGTATTAAAACATTGGATCATCCAGCTTCCCAGACATGCGGGTTTCGACTGGGCTCTGAAGACTTGAGATGTACGGAGTAGTGCCTGGGGGCCTTGGCGTCATTGCCGACAACTCCGGCTATCCCAAAGAGTCAGGATGGCGTCGAGAAACATGGCTCGAGATTATTTTTACCCAACTCGTTTCTTTTGCCGCTGATTTCTTTTCGTCGTTGCCCGTTGCCCTTTTGGAACGAGACATGGGGGCTAGATCTGGAGGGAGTCAAGGGGGGGGGGGCCAATGCCACCGCAGGGTTGCCAAGGGAGGCTGATGCGAGGATGCAGCGTCATGGACCAAAATGTCGAGTCGCACAGCATAGCCGATGGCAGAGGGCAGAGAGAAGGAGAGGTCAGAAAGGAGCGAGACAGATTTGGTGGCTGTCGATGAGGAGCGTGCTATGCGTCGGGCAGGATCGGCGGCGGGCCTGTCGTAGGTTATATGATGATTTTCGAGGCGACTCTTCCTTCTTGCACATGCACTTTGGGTTCCGCGTGTCCTTTGGTCTGATGGCGGCGGTCGGGATGGAGGCCTTCGTATCGTGTCGGCGTTGGGCTGGGATTGATGCCTTGTGCTTGTGCATGTTGCATATCAGTTGTGAAGTCTTCTGCTGACTCTTTCGCCAGGGAGAGACAGGGACAGGGACGTTCCTCCCTGGGGCTGAGGCAAGAGTCACGTGAGAGACGCGGGAAGCCAGGGGGGGGAAAGGGAGCACGGTGGATGGCAAGGGAGGGGGGAGGTGCGGGAATGGGGGATGTGATGTGAGATGCCGGCTGTTACGTTGCCTTTGCTGATGATGTTAGCATTTTGCCGACGGTTCGGAGAACAAGCTCGAAGAATAGAGGTTGGGCAAAGGCAGACTTGCGAGAGGGAGTTGTCGGCGTTGGCCGGCACTGTTTACTAGTTTACTAGGGGAGTCTCTTGTAAAGGCCTGGGCAGAGAAGGTACAGACTTATCTGGACTACTACGCTTGCCATGGCGGCAGCATCTAGAGCGAGGTGGTTCTGTCAAAGTAGTACTTGTCGGGCGAGAAACAGGGGGGAAAAGAGGGCCGCCTCAAAGCCACCGCGTCGGCATGCAGGCACCGTGATAGGCTATTGAGCTTTACTAGCCGCCATTCCGCCCCGGCCGCTGGCATCCACCAGCAGGCGCGACGAAGCCTCGTGCCGGAGTCCTCCCACGATTGCAGTGCCTTGCGGTAGCAGTACCTATCAGGTTTCACATGCACTTAAATGTAGTATGTGTACGAGTTACAGGCAACGCGTGCGATGCCCATGCATGTGGTTAATTTACGTGCATGGGGGAGCGCGGGACAGGAAGAAAAAACCTCTCCTTGCTTTGGTGACGATGCTTGGGGCTGGGGCTGGAGATGGATGATGCAAGGCCACAACTTCCCTCTCTGTCAGGCCACACCAGTAGTCGAGTTAGCGGCGACCGGATCGGGGCCCCGAGTGCTGGGCCTCCAGGGCAGGTACCGCTAACACCGGGTCCCCTGAGCTGCACGCCGAGCTGCACTGTGGCACTGCGGAAAACTCTCCAATGTGCAGCGGGAGTACTCCGTACTACTACTACCGTACCTATTAGGGCAACTTCTCTGCCTGCCCCCCCCCCCCTCCTTCCCCCCCCTTCTCTCCCTCTCTCCCCCCCCAAGAAAACCCACTCCATGCCACTCCTTTCTGCCCACACCTCCGCCCAGCACGCACTCCACGCCTCCTCCAAGCCCAGCTCCATTTAACGACACCCCCAAAAAACCAGGTCCAGGGTTTTGCTTGAGCCGCGCAGGGCCTCGTCGAACGTCAGTCGGTTGCTCGACTCGGGGGAATAGAGATAGAGATTCGACAAGAGGAAGAGACGACGGGAGCCTGCTTCGCCGCCCTCCGCCAGCACTCAGCACTCCCGCCTCGGGCTCACGAAAGGGGGCCGGGTCTCGTGTGCGGTGCTTGGTACGTGCTTGCAGTGTTTTTTTCCCACCCGTCGCTCCCCTTGGGACTCCCGGACAAGACGCCTTCGATCCTCGGACGGCCTTTGCCTTGGGCCCTTGCTGCTTCGGACGACAAGATTCGTCGACGTCGGCCTTCTCTCCCGATTCGTTGTGTCGGCTTCGCCCTCCCGTTCCGGCCACGTTGCTGCTGCCCGCGGCGCTGGCATCAATCGTGAGCCGACGCAATCGACTCGTCGTCGTTCTGCTTCAGAACCCCCCCCTCACGATCCAAAGACAATGTCGAGCCTCGGGCCGTCTGGGTCCAACGCCCACGCCGGGTTGAACTTTTCCCAGGTCGGCCTCCGCCGCAATGCCGGCTTCGCACCTTCGCACCCGAACCAGCACCAAGCAAACAAGCAGTCGCCCGCGCCTCATGCCGCCGCTTCGCCCTACCAACCCCAGACCTACGCGCCCCAGCAGCAGCCGCCTCAGGGCGCCTACACGCAGCATATCTTTACCGCTCAGGCGCCCGTCAATGCCAACAGCCACCCCTCGTCACGAACCCCAAACAACCACGTCTCCAATGCCATCAACGTCCAGCGCCAGCGCGCCGCGCCCCCGAGGCAGCAGATGCAGCCCCAGCCGAACCCGCCCCCGATGATGTTCCCCAGCGGCATCAACCAGTCTGTTCAACTCGACAACATTCTCTCGCATCCGCAGCACCCACAGCACCCGCAACAGCAGCAGCCTCATCCCTCCCACCAGCCTCACCCCGGACATGCCAACCAGCACCAACAACAGCAGCAGCAGCCGCAACCGCAGCCGCAGCCGCACCAGCAGCATCAACACCACGCTCAGCAACAGGCACATCACCAGCAGCAACAGGCACACCAGGCCCATCAGGCTCATCAGGCCCATCAAGCTCACCCAGGGCACCCCGCACACCAGGCCCATCAGGGACACCAAGCTCACCAAGCGCATCAGGGGCACCCGGCGCGTCAATCGCACCAGGGCCATCCCCACCCCCAGCATCGTAAAACGCCGCAGCCGCAACAGCAGCAGCAGCAGCAGCAGCCACCTCCACAACCTCAACATCCTCAGCACCCCCAGCAACAGCAACACCAGCAGCAACTCCCCCAGCATCAACAGCAGCCGCCCCCACCAGCTCAGCCGCAACAGCACACCCCGCAGCCACAACCGCAGCAGATGCCACAAGCCCAACCACAGCCGCAGCAACAACCTCAAGCGCCGCAAGTTCCTCAAGTGCCGCAAGTGCAACAGGCCCAGCAGGCCCAGCAGGCCCAGCAGGCTCAAGCCTCGCCGCAACAGCAGCCCGAACCGCTCGCCCAGCAACAGGACGACCCGGCCGCCGACGACATGGACATGGACAGCCACAACGAAGCCGAGCACGACGCCAGCGGGCTGGAAGCCAAGCTCCTCAACGACCCGTCGTACGTGCCGTTGCAGCCCATGGGCGACATGATGTCGCCCCCCCCCGAGGGTGGGAGTTATGCAACCCTAGAGGCCGTTCAAAAGGCAGTCTTGCGATACTGCACCTCGGTCGGCTACGCCATCGTCATTGGCCGGTCAAAGAAGACGGTCCCCGGGCTGAAAAAGGTGCTCTTCGTCTGCGATCGGGCCGGGAAGCCGCCGAGCCGTGTCAGCCCCGAGTTTCGCAAGCGCAAGACGTCGTCGCGAAAATGCGACTGTCCATTTGGCTTTTTTGCCATAGAGCAGCGGACGCAATGGACGATTCGCTACCGCCCCGACCCGGCACATCTACAACACAACCACGGCCCGAGCGAGAGCCCGTCGCACCATCCCGCCGCTCGTAAGTTGGACAGCAAGATGGTGGCTGCCGTAAAGCAGCTCAAGGAGAATGGTAAAACGCCCAAAGATGTTGTCAGCCATTTGTAACCTGCTGACAATGTTGTAGGTGCCGGTGTGTCCGAAACGCTGCAAATTCTTCAAAATGAGAACCCAGACTGCCACTTGCTCCCGAGAGACATTTACAACGCACGAGCGGCCATCAATCGCAACCCGCAAAAGGTGGCTACGGGCTTGGCGGAAGATCGGCCGTCCATCTACACGAAGCCACCCCAGTCGTCGGAGGATCGCATCCGGTCCGACCTGAGGAGAGAGCTGGCCAAGGCGCGCGAAGACCTGCAGAAGATGGAGGAGCAAAAGCAAAAGGAAATCGACGAGCTCAAGGCCAAGCTCGAGGAGAAGGGAAAGCTCATCCAAAAGTTTGAAATGTTTATCGACATTTGCAACGAGCGGGTCATGGTCCAGCGGGAGAGGCTAGCGGCCGACGGCAGCGCGGCGCCGGGAGAAAACCCTGCGGGATGAGGACCTGCATCTCGCGTCGTCTGACATTTCGCGGCACAGAAACGGCGGACAAGAAGACAAAAAAAAGAAGAAAATGGGCAAGTTTTTACGAAAGACGGGCGTTGGGCGTTGTGCGGAAAGCATTTGGTCAGAGAGAAGTGTACCTTTAGAGGTGCCAAGGGCCTTGAAAAGGAAGAAGCGTCCGGGGGGGAATCCGCGGACGATAGCTGTGCTTGGATCGACACGTTTTTCTGAGTATTCTTCTCTTCTTGGCCTCGACGCCTGCTCGACGGCTGCAAAGCTATATTGCCTGGGCGCGTTGAGAGTATACATGCTATCTAACTCGTACGTAGTACTACTACATCGTACTACGCACCCGTCTGGACCGGCGCCTTGTGTGTTTGTCTACACGTTGGTTTACGGCATTGTATTGTGCACGACGGTGAGACGTCGGAGCTCAAGACGTCGTTGCCAACGCAGCTCCTGGTCGAACCAACAAGCAGAGAGGGACCCGCACGTGTGCCTTGGAGGAGAGGGACGACTACAATAAGGGATGGATATTGAAAAAAAATATTGTTCGGAGTTCGGAGGGGGCGTGCGACTTATAAACCCGTCTGTCTACTTCGTCTTTTGTACATAATTGGGCTGCACTGCTGGGGCAATGTCGGGGCGAGAAGCTCTGTATCCGTACAGAACACTCTATCATTCGGTAAGAGGTATTCGTAGGTATTCGTAGTAGTACTACTAGTAGTAGGTATGTCACAGCCTCGACGCCATCACCGATGGAACCAACAAGGCTGGAGGAGGTACAGGTACAAATGCCATCTGATAATCAGCGCCTCCAAACTTTTAGCGTGTTTGCTGGAAAGGTTGCTCAGTTTATGTGGCCAATCAACAAGAGTCTGGGGTCGTTTATGTAACGCCTAACCCCGTCCTATGTACGGGCTGGCTAGGGGATGCTCAAGTATCGAGTAACTTGACGCGCCAATTTCTTTCAGTTGGGCCTTGGGGTGTCGCGTCGGTGAATTGGTGGTAACGGATACCTACCAGGAACGTAGCCTTACCTTCTCGGCCGCAGGTGCACCTGCATGTATGTACCTAGCGCCGCGATCCTTGCTCAATGAATAATGTCTGTCGTCCTTCACCAAGCCAAACCCTTCCTCAACGCCCAGCCGCATCGCGCCTCACGACGACCGACGGAACGACGGAACGACTCATCCGACTTCTTCTCCCCCTTCCCCCCCTCCTTTCGCCAATCGTCCGCGCCTGGAGCTTGCTCCCCTGCAGAGCATCGAGCCAGCTGTCACCCCCTGAATCCAGACGACCTGCCCCATTCCGCGCCCTCGCGAGCTAAACGACTTGTCTTCCTCTTCTCCCCGTTGGAAATGACATTTCGTGGGTGACTTTTCCATCTCCCGACATGGAAGTGTCTTCCACGCCCGCGCAGGGCCCGGCAGCGGCCAACGGCATAGCGACGCCTTCGTTTCCGACCATCGAGCCCGAACGCGTCGTCGAACACCTGGCGTCCGTCTGCCAGGTCGCCCTCGGGGCCACGCGGCAGGACCTCGAGCAGCCTGGAAACTTGCTGCACCAGAGCCGCTATGGCGAGACCGCCTCGCGCTGTACCCGCTTCGCCAACGACGCCCAGAATGTCCTCTACATCCAAAAGGACGTTGCACCCTCTCCCGCGGCCACGGTCGAGAACGGCTCCGACTCGGCTGGTGAGTTTCGTCGCTTGTAGTTGTCTGGGTCTTTGCTAATGCTGATGCTTGAACCTTACTCAGCACCCTCGTTCTTTTCCTACACGCTCGCGGCCGAAATTTCCTCGTCGCCCGCAACCGTGGCCTCCCTCGTCTTGCTCAAGACGCCGCAGCCAATCGACCCGACTCGTCCCCTTACATCCCAGATCTTCATCACTAACTTGCCCGGCCCTGCCTCTCTCAATGCTGCCGTTGGAGAGCAAGGCGCCTCTCTGTCCCCATGGGAGGTCCTCCACTCCCAGGTTCACCATGCCTTGGTCCCGTACTTTGACGCCAATACGAGGAGCCAGCAGCTGGCCAACGGCACGAGGGGCCGGGCCGACGTCGATGCGAAGACGGGCATCCCCGTGACAAAAAAGAGGCTCAACGACCTGGAGCTCAGCCTGCTTCATCTCCAGCAGAATGTTGACATACCCGAAATCTCGCTGACGTTCCACTCGATTGTCCAAAACGTTGTCGACGATGCCGAGGCGCGCCACTCCAAGTCGTCGATCGATGCCATCCCGGCCAACCTGCTGCAGGACAGCACCTTTCTCAACAGGCTGCAGGCCAACGTGAACACGTGGATCAAGTCGATCCAGGGCATTACCAAGATGACCAAGGACCCTTCCCCCAATGCCAACCAGGAGTTTAACACGGCGAGCCAAGAGGTCAACTTTTGGCTGTCGATGGAACTGGCGCTCGAGGGCATCGAGGGGCAGCTGAGGAGCGAAGGTGTCCTGTTGACCCTCGAGATCCTCAAGCATGCCAAGCGCTTCCAGGCCACCGTCAGCTTCACCGCTGACACCGGTCTCAAAGAGGCCATGGACAAGGTCCAAAAGTACAACCAGCTCATGCGCGACTTCCCCCTGGATGAACTGCTGTCGGCCACGTCGCTGCCCAAGGTCCAGGAGGCCGTTTCACAAATCTTTGGCCATCTGAACAAGAAGCTGCGGATATGCCCGTATCCCATCCGTCGGGCACTGCCACTCGTGGAAGCCATCTCTGCCGACTTGGATGACGTGCTTCACCGCCTGTTGCCCGGCATCGAGCTTGTGAACCTCGACTACAAGCAGTTTCAGGCTCTCATGCGCACCTGCGACGGCATCTTTAGGACGTGGGAAGACAACATCAAGGAGTTCACCAATGTCGCTCGCGAGGTCACCCGGCGCAGAAACGAAAAGTTCATCCCCATTAAGATCAACAAGAAGCATTCGGAGCTCGAGTCGCGAATCAAGTACGTCGGGACCTTTCGCGACAACCACGAGCAGCTTCAGCGGACCATTGTCAACGTGCTGGGTCCCCGGGCCACCATCTCGGGCGCGGCAGACGCCGCCGCCACCAATGGCGTCGTCATGGAAGAAATGGGCGACGTCGACGCCGTCGAGGAAGTGAGGCGGGCCTGGGAATCGCTGCAGAACGTCGACCTGCTCGACGTCACTGACCAGGGCAAGGAACGCTGGGTTCGAGCCGAGAACCTCTACAACGAGCGCACGACGCGCGTCGAGAACTCCATCATTGCTCGGCTGAGGGATCGGCTCGCCACGGCAAAGAGTGCCAACGAAATGTTTCGCGTCTTCTCAAAGTTCAACGCCCTGTTCGTGCGGCCCAAGATCCGCGGCGCCATCCAGGAATACCAGAACCAGCTGATGGACCACGTCAAGCAAGCCATCAACGGCCTGCACGAGCGCTTCAAGCAGCAGTACGGACACTCGGAGACCCACGCCATGGCCCAGCTCCGCGACCTCCCGCCCGTTTCCGGCGCCATCATCTGGGCGCGTCAAATCGAGTTCCAGCTCGACGGGTACATGCGCAAGGTCGAGGCGGTGCTTGGACCTGACTGGCATCTGCACGCCGAGGGCCATAAGCTGCAGGAGGAGAGCGACTTGTTCAAGCACAAGCTCGATACTGCTCGCATCTACGAGGCGTGGCTGACTGACGTGAGCCGGCGGAAAATCTCCATTTGCGGCCAGCTCTTTGACATTGCTCGGGTGAGGTCTGCAGGCGGCATCCTCGAGCTCGCAGTCAACTTTGATCCCCAGGTCATCACCCTGTTCAAGGAGACGCGCAATCTCATGTGGCAGTCTTATTCCGTTCCTCACGCCGTGACGACCGTGTCCAAGGACGCCAAGCGAGTGTACCCCTACGCGGTCAGCCTGATGGAGAGCGTGAGGACCCTGTCACAGACCCTGCGGCAGGTCTCGGGCATGGGCGAGGAGTCCGTCTTGCTCAACGGCTACCGCAACGAGGTGTACAGGTTGATTGGCGAGGGCGTGCCCCTACGCTGGGAGTCGTTTGTCAACTCGCACGAGCTTTTCTATGCCGACCAGAGGCAGGCCCGGCCGCTTTTGCCCGGTGGCGCCGAGTTTAGCCTGTCCAAGGGCACGGAGAGCAAGCACGGCATGTTCATACGGGGCTTCGCGGCCGCCGTCTCGGTGCTCCAGAGCAAGGCCATGTCGTTGATCCACATTCACGCGACGGTGGAGCAGGCACTCAAGGAGCTCGGCACCTGTCCCTACGACGCCTCGGCGTTCCAACCACGTCTCAACACCATTCAGTCTGCCGTCGACCAGCTGAACCTTGAGCAATACGTCAACCTCGATTTCTGGGTCCGGGAACTGAACCAAAAAAGTCAGGCCATTCTGCTCGAGCGACTGCACGGCGCAGTCCAGGCTTGGATCGCTGCCTTTGAAGACGACCGGCTGGACGACGGGCGGCGCAAGAGGCCGGCCGAGGAGGAGAGCAAGCCGGACGGGCCGACGATGAAGCGGTTGGTCCTCGAGCTGGCCATGCGAAATCAGGTCATCTACTTGGACCCTCCCCTGGAGTACGCAAGGGCCAGCTGGTTTCTGTACCTCCACGACTGGCTCGGCATCGTCTGCAATCTGCGCAAGATAAAGGCTGCGCGGTATCAGATGAGCCTCGGCACGTCCGCCAACGACGAGCCGCGCTTCACTGACCTGCCCACCGACTGTGCGAGCATGCTTCACCGCGTGTACGTGTCTGTCGAGAAGAAGCTCCAGGAAGTCGGCGCATACGTCGACAAGTGGCTCCAGTTCCAATCTCTCTGGGATCTGCAGTCGGAGCAGGTGTACGACATGCTTGGCGACCATCTTCCCCGGTGGCTCGAGTGCCTGCAGGACATTCGCAAGGTCCGCACCACATTCGACACGCAAGAGGTCAGCCGCTCGTTTGGACACATTACCGTCGATTACGACCAGGTCCAGACCAAGGTCAACGCCAAATACGACCAGTGGCAGCACGAGATCTTGGTCAAGTTTGCCGGCCGACTGGGGAACCGCATGCGAGATGTCCATGCCGAAATCGAAAAGGCGCGCAAGCACCTCGAGGGCCAGAGCTCCGACACGTCGTCGACGGCGCAGGCCGTCCAGTTCATCACGGCCGTGCAGAGCTGCAAGCGCAACGTCAAGCTCTGGGCGCCAGAGATTGACATGTTTCGCCAGGGGCAGTCGACACTCGTGCGGCAGCGCTATCACTTCCAAAACGATTGGCTCCATATCGAACAAATCGACAGCCAGTGGGATGCCCTTAAGGAGATTCTCGAGAAAAAGTCTAGAATCATGGAAGAGCAGTCGGACGCCATGCGGGCCAACATCATCGCCCAGGACAAGCTCGTGAACGCGCGCATTGCAGAGACCATTTCTCAGTGGAACGACGAGAAACCAGTGTCTGGAACCATTCAGCCCGACATTGCCTCGGCTACCCTGAACTCGTTTGAAACCCGTATCGCCAGCCTGCAGGATGACTTCTTGCAAGTCGTCAAGGCCAAGGAGGCCCTGGACATTCCCGCTTCCCAGGATAGCTTCTTGGAAGCGACCCTCGAGGAGGTCCGGGACTTTCAGTCCGTCTGGTCCAATCTCTCGACCATCTGGGCGAGCCTGAACGAGACGCGCGACATTTTGTGGACCGCCGTGCAGCCGCGCAAGATTCGATCCAAGGTGGACGACCTCATCAGGAGCACCAAGGAGATGCCCAGCCGGATGAGACAGTATGCCGCCTTTGAGCACGTTCAGGGCATCCTCCGTGGATTCCTCAAGGTCAACCCAATTTTGTCGGACCTCAAGTCGGACGCCATCCGCGAGCGACACTGGCACAAGATTTACAAGCAAATCAAGCCACAGAAGCGGTTCTCCCCCAGCTCCATGACGCTCGGCGACGTTTGGGACCTCAACCTGGTTGCGACCGAGACCATCGTCAAGGACATTATTGCTCAAGCCCAAGGCGAAATGGCCCTCGAGGAGTTCCTCAAGCAGGTCCGCGAAACGTGGCAGAACTATGCTCTGGAAATGGTCAACTATCAGAACAAGTGCCGCCTCATCCGCGGCTGGGACGATCTGTTTGCCAAGTGTAGCGAGAACCTAAACTCCCTGCAAGCCATGAAGCACTCTCCCTACTACAAAGAGTTTGAGGAAGAAGCCGTGGCCTGGGAGGACAAGCTGAACCGCGTCCACGTCCTGTTTGACGTGTGGATCGACGTCCAGCGCCAGTGGGTCTATCTCGAGGGCGTCTTCACCGGCAATGCGGACATCAAGCACCTGCTCCCCATTGAGTCGGGCCGGTTCCAGAACATCAACAGCGAGTTCTTGGCCGTCATGAAAAAGGCCAACAAGATGCCCTACGTCCTGGACGTACTCAACATTCCCAACGCGCAAAGGTCACTGGAGCGCTTGGCAGAGATGCTCAACAAGATTCAAAAGGCCTTGGGCGAGTACCTGGAAAAGGAGAGGGTCTCCTTTCCGCGATTCTACTTCGTCGGCGACGAGGATCTCCTGGAGATGATTGGCAACAGCAACGACACTCTACGCATTGCCAAGCATTTCAAGAAGATGTTTGCTGGTCTGTGCGGCCTCGTGATGGACGATGAGTCGGTCATCTCTGGCTTCACTTCCAAGGAGGGCGAGGTTGTGACACTGAAGAAGGAAATTTCCCTGGCCAAGACGCCGAGAATCAATGACTGGCTTGCCCTTCTGGAGGGCGGGATGAAGGCCACCCTCGCGGAATTGCTGACCGAGGCCGTGGATCGTTACACGCCCCTTTTCGAGTCTGAGGCGGTCGACGGCGACACACTGAAGCAGTTCATGGACGAGTTTCCCAGCCAAATTGTCGTTCTAGCCACCCAGGCGGTATGGACGACGGCGGTGGACAAGTCGCTGGCCACGGGTGGCCAGTCGTTGCATATTCTCCTGGAGCGGGAAGTTCAGGTGCTGCGCGTCCTTGCAGACACGGTGCTGGGTGACTTGGAGGTCATTCTGCGGAAAAAGTGCGAGCAAATGATTACGGAATGCGTCCATCAGCGCGATGCTATTGGGAAGCTCATCGGCGCCAGCGCCGACTCCCCAAGCCACTTCCTCTGGCAACTCCAAATGCGGTACATCTATGCGCCCGAGGGCGACTTCCTCGACCGACTACAGGTCCGGATGGCCAATGCCGAGCTCAACTACGGCTTCGAGTATCTGGGCGTTCCGGAACGTCTCGTCCGAACCCCCCTCACCGACCGATGCTTCCTCACCCTCACGCAGGCCCTGTGCCAGCGCCTCGGAGGCTCGCCATACGGACCGGCCGGAACCGGCAAGACGGAGTCGGTCAAGGCTCTGGGCGTTCAACTCGGCAGATTCACCCTCGTCTTTTGCTGCGACGACACATTCGACTTTCAAGCCATGGGCCGCATTTTCCTCGGAATCTGCCAGGTTGGTGCTTGGGGCTGTTTCGACGAGTTTAACCGCCTCGAGGAAAGGATCTTGTCGGCCGTCTCGCAGCAGATTCAAAACATTCAGCTCGGCCTTAAGCAGGGCGCAGAGGACAGCAAGTCTCAGATTGAGCTGGTGGGCCGCCAGCTGAGCGTGAACGAAAACACCGGCATCTTCATCACCATGAACCCGGGCTACGCGGGCCGCTCCAACCTGCCCGACAACCTGAAGAAGCTCTTTCGCAGCGTGGCCATGTCGAAGCCTGACAAGGAGCTCATTGCCGAAGTCATGCTCTACTCGCAGGGTTTCAACCAGGCCAAAGAGCTCTCGAAGCAAACGGTGCCCTTTTTTGACCAGTGTGCCGGCCAGCTCTCGAAGCAGGCACACTACGACTTTGGTCTCCGCGCCTTGAAAAGCGTCTTGGTCAGCTCGGGCGGTCTCAAGCGTGCTCGCCTCACCAATGGGAGCATTGGCGACGCAGAAGACGTAGTTGAACCGGAAATTATTGTGCAGAGCATCCGGGAGACCATCGCCCCCAAGCTCATCAAGCCGGATGTCGAGATCATGACGGCCATCGAGGGGCAGTGCTTCCCGGGCGTCCAGTACGTGCCGGCAAACCTTCAAGCACTGGAGGAGGCCATTCGCGGCCTCGCGGCCGAGCGCCATCTTGTCGTCACCGACACCTGGATGACCAAGGTCCTGCAGCTGTACCAGATTCAGAATATTCACCACGGCGTGATGATGGTGGGAAACTCGGGTAGCGGAAAGTCTGCCGCCTGGAGACTTTTGCTCGACGCGCTGCAAAAAGTCGAGGCCATCGAGGGCGTGTCCCATGTGATTGACTCCAAAGTCATGTCCAAAGAGGCCCTATATGGAAGCCTCGACTCCACTACCCGTGAATGGACCGACGGTCTCTTTACCAGTATTCTCCGCAAGATTGTCGACAACCTCCGCGGCGAGGACTCCAAGAGGCATTGGATCGTCTTCGATGGCGACGTTGATCCCGAGTGGGTGGAGAACTTGAACAGCGTCCTCGATGACAATAAGCTGCTGACGCTTCCCAACGGCGAGCGGCTCAACTTGCCAGCCAATGTCCGCATCATGTTCGAGGTCGAGACTCTAAAGTATGCAACCCTCGCCACCGTCAGTCGATGCGGCATGGTCTGGTTCAGCGAGGACACCGTCACGCCGAGCATGCTGATTGCCAACTACCTCGAGACGCTCAGCAGCGTCCCCTTTGAGGACCTGGACGAGGACAGCGTCGCGACGGGACAAACTCCGGCCAAGATTCTGGCCGTCCAGAGCCAAGTCGCCGAGCTGCTGAAGGTGTATTTGATTTCGGGCGACTTCATTTTCCATGCCTTGGAACGAGCGCAAAGATACAACCATATCATGGAGTTTACCGTCGCGCGCGTCTTGACGACGCTCTTCTCGCTGCTCAACAAGGCCGTTCGAGATGTCATCGAGTACAACGGCCAGCACTCCGACTTCCCCTTGGATCCCGAGCAGGTCGAGGCCTTTGTGCCAAAGAAGCTCCTGCTCGCCCTGGTTTGGGCACTCACCGGAGATTGTCCCCTGACGGATCGCAAGGTCTTTGGGGACGACATATGTGCTCTTGCCAGCTTTGGGTCGCCCCCCTTGGATGGCGTCAGCTCCCTGATTGACTTTGACGTGAGCCTGCCCAGGGCCGAGTGGACTCCTTGGCAAAACCAGGTGCCAAGCATCGAGGTCAACACCCACTCCATCATCCAGACGGACGTGGTCATCCCGACACTGGACACTGTCCGTCACGAAGACGTGCTGTATTCGTGGCTGGCCGAGCACAAGCCACTCTTGCTGTGCGGGCCGCCAGGTTCGGGCAAAACGATGACTCTCTTTAGCGCTCTGCGCAAGCTCCCGAACATGGAAGTCGTGGGCCTCAACTTTTCCAGCGCAACGACGCCGGACCTCCTGATCAAGACGTTTGAGCAGTACTGTGAGTATAAGAAGACGCTCAACGGCGTCATGCTGTCACCCACGCAAATTGGCCGCTGGCTCGTCGTCTTCTGCGACGAAATCAACCTGCCGGCCCCGGATCACTACGGAACCCAGCGGGCCATTTCCTTTTTGCGCCAGCTCGTCGAGCACAACGGCTTCTGGCGCACATCGGACAAGTCGTGGGTTACTCTGGATCGCATCCAGTTCGTCGGAGCCTGCAACCCGCCCACGGATGCCGGACGCACGCCCCTGGGGGCGAGATTCCTTCGCCACGCGCCTCTCGTCATGGTGGACTACCCCGGCGAGCTGTCCCTGAACCAAATCTACGGCACGTTCAATTCGGCGGTCCTCAAAATCATACCGTCCCTGCGTGGCTACGCCGAGCCGCTCACAAACGCAATGGTTCAATTCTATCTTGAGTCGCAGCAAAGGTTCACGCCCAAGATTCAGCCTCACTACGTCTACAGCCCCCGTGAGCTCACCCGCTGGGTCCGGGGCTTATACGAAGCGATCAAGCCTCTCGAGACCCTGTCAGTCGAGGGCTTGATCCGCATCTGGGCCCACGAGGCCTTGCGGCTTTTCCAGGATCGTCTGGTGGCCGAGGAGGAGCGGGCATGGACTGACGAGGCGGTGCGGCGAATTGCCTCGGAGTTCTTCCCCACCATTGACGAGGGCAAGGCTCTGGGAGGGCCCATTCTTTTCTCGAACTGGCTGTCCAAGAACTACGTGCCTGTCGACCGTGAGCAGTTGAGGGAGTTCGTCAAGGCCAGACTCAAGACGTTTTGCGAAGAAGAGGTGGACGTGCCGCTGATTCTCTTCAACGATGTCCTCGAGCACGTGCTCCGCATTGATCGTGTCTTTAGGCAGCCGCAGGGGCATTTGATTCTGATTGGTGTCAGTGGCAGCGGCAAGACGACGCTTTCACGATTCGTTGCCTGGATGAACGGCCTCAAGGTGTTCCAGATCAAGGTCCACGGCAAGTATTCGGGCGAAGATTTTGACGAAGACCTGCGTGACGTGCTCCGTCGCTGCGGCTGCAAGGGAGAGAAGGTGTGCTTCATCATGGACGAGGCCAACGTCCTCGACTCTGGCTTCCTGGAGCGCATGAACACGCTGCTCGCAAACGCCGAGGTGCCCGGCCTGTTCGAGGGCGACGACTACGCTGCCCTGATGACGGCCTGCAAAGAGGGCGCGCAACGGCAAAACTTGCATCTCGACTCTCCAGAGGAGCTCTACAAGTGGTTCACGCAGCAGATTGTCAACAACCTCCACGTCGTGTTCACCATGAACCCACCGGACGGCGGGCTGTCCTCCAAGGCCGCCACGAGCCCGGCCCTGTTCAATCGATGCGTGCTGAATTGGTTCGGCGACTGGTCGGACCAGGCCTTGTTCCAGGTCGGACACGAACTCACCCACTCGGTCGACTTGGACCGGAGTAACTTTGCCCCCCCGGACACGATCCCTGTCGCGTACCGTGGCCTCAACCTGCCGCCGTCGCACCGCGAAGCCGTCATCAACTCGATGGTGTACATGCACTACTCGCTCCAGCGCTACAACGAGAAGCTGTACAGCCAGCAGAAGAAGGTGACTTTCCTTACGCCTCGCCACTTCTTGGACTTTGTAGGACAGTACGTCAAGCTGTATAATGAGAAGCGCGAGGATCTCGAGGAGCAGCAACGCCACCTGAACGTTGGTCTCGAGAAGCTGAGAGACACGGTGGACAAGGTCCGCGATCTTCGAGTCAGCCTTGCGGAGAAGAAGACGCAGCTCGAGCAAAAGGACAACGAGGCCAATGAGAAGCTCAAGCGCATGGTGGCCGACCAGAGAGAGGCGGAGCAGAGGAAGAACACGTCTTTGGAGATTCAGGCGGCGCTGGAGAAGCAGGAAGCCGAGGTGGCGTTGCGGAGGAATGTGGTGCTAGAGGACCTCGACAAGGCGGAGCCGGCCGTCGAAGAGGCCAAGGCCAGCGTCAGCAACATCAAGCGACAGCACTTGACCGAGGTGCGGTCCATGGGCAACCCGCCTTCGGGCGTGCGACTGGCGCTCGACGCCGTGTGCACCTTGCTCGGCCACAGAATCAAC
Organism: Ophiocordyceps sinensis; assembly: GCA_012934285.1. NCBI lineage: Eukaryota > Fungi > Ascomycota > Sordariomycetes > Hypocreales > Ophiocordycipitaceae > Ophiocordyceps > Ophiocordyceps sinensis. Next base: position 23,231,298 of record JAAVMX010000001.1, on the reverse strand, counting down.
GACTGGAAAGCGGTCCAGGCCGTGGTCCGCAGAGACGACTTTATCGCCAGCATCATCATGTTCGACAACGCCAGGCAGATGACGCGGGCGTTGAGGGTCAAGATGCGCAACGAGTTCCTGTCGAACCCCGAGTTTACGTTTGAAAAGGTCAACAGGGCCTCCAAGGCGTGCGGGCCCCTCGTGCAATGGGTGGCTGCCCAGGTCAACTACTCGGACATACTCGACCGCGTCGGGCCCCTCAAGGAGGAGGTGACGCAGCTCGAGGAGCAGGCGCTCCAGACCAAGGCCGAGGCCAAGGCGGTGGAGAACAACATTGCGGAGCTCGAGGCCAGCATCGACACGTACAAGACCGAGTACGCCGCGCTCGTCAGCGAGACGCAGGCGATCAAGGCCGAGATGTCCAAGGTCCAGTTCAAGGTGGACCGCAGCGTCCGGCTGCTCGACAGCCTGTCGTCGGAGAGGACGCGCTGGGAGGAGGGGAGCAAGTCGTTTGAGACGCAGATTAGCACGCTCGTCGGCGACGTGCTCGTCGCCGCTGCCTTCTTGGCGTACAGCGGCCTCTATGATCAGACGTTTCGCAAGTCGATGATGGACGACTGGTGCCACCAGCTCCACCTCTCGGGCATCCAGTACAAGTCGCCCAACCCCGTCACCGAGTACCTGTCAAGCGCCGACGAACGGCTCAGCTGGCAAGATAACACGCTGCCGGTGGACGACCTGTGCACCGAAAACGCCATCATCCTCAAGCGCTTCAACCGCTATCCCCTCATCATCGACCCGTCTGGGCGAGTGACGGAATTCCTGCAAAGGGAGTGCAAAGACCGCCGGCTCACGGTGACGAGCTTCTTGGACGACAACTTCACCAAGCAGCTCGAGAGCTCGTTGCGGTTCGGCAACCCGATTCTCATCCAAGACGCCGAGCACCTCGACCCGATCCTCAACCACGTCTTGAACAAGGAGTATCAGCGAACCGGCGGCCGCGTGCTGATACAGCTGGGCAAGCAGGAAATCGACTTTTCGCCGTCGTTCAAGCTCTACCTGTCGACGCGGGACCCGTCTGCGCAGTTTGCGCCGGACATTTGCAGCCGCACCACCTTTGTCAACTTTACAGTCACCAAGAGCAGTCTTCAGACGCAGTCGCTCAACGACGTGCTCAAGTCGGAGCGTCCCGACGTGGACGAACGCCGGACCAACCTCATCAAGCTCCAGGGCGAGTTCAAGGTTCACCTGCGCCAGCTGGAGAAGCAGCTGCTGCTGGCCCTCAACGAGTCTCGAGGCAACATCCTCGACGACGACAACGTGATTGAGACGCTCGAGACGCTCAAGACGGAGGCGGCCGAGATCTCGGCCAAGATGAGCAACACGGAGGGCGTCATGGCCGAGGTGGAGGAAATCACCCGGCAGTACAGCGTCATTGCCAGCTCGTGCAGCGCCGTCTTTGCCGTGCTGGATCAGCTGCACTTTCTCAATCACTTCTACCAGTTTTCGCTGCAGTACTTCCTCGACATCTTCCAGTCGGTCCTGCACGGAAACAAGAACTTGGCCAGTGAGACCAACCACAACGTGCGCCGCGACATCATCGTCAAGGACCTCTTTGCCAACACCTTTAAGCGCACGGCCCTCGGGTTGCTGCAAAAGGACCGGATTACGCTGGCCATGCTGCTCGCGCAGGCGTCGCCGTACAAGATGGACAAGTCTCTGATTGACGTGGTGCTCGACACCCGAGTCGAGGGCAGGGACCTGTCGTCGGACCCTGATGCCGGGGACGAGGCCTTTGCGCAGGCCAGGAAGATGGGCATACTCAAGGAGAAGCTCGACGACGTGCCGGCGGGCGCGTGGGACAAGTTCCTGACGGAGGAGCTGGCCGAGGCGAGCGTCCCCAAGGTCTGGGACGATAGCACCGGGCCGATTGACGAGTCGCTCGTGTCTCTGCTCCTGGTGAAGCTGTTCCGCATCGACCGGTTCGTGCCGGCGGCGGAGCGATTCGTCGGGCGAGTGTTTGGCGTTGAGATCTTTGAATACGTCGAGAACCTCAGGGAGACGGTTAGCCAGGTGTCGGCGACGCTGCCCATTGCGCTCGTGTCGAGCTCGGGCTTCGACGCCAGCTACAAGGTCGACAGCCTGGTGAAGAGAGTGGGCGTCAGATGCACAAACATTGCCATGGGGTCCAACGAGGGCCTGGCGAGCGCCGACAAGGCCATCAGCAACGCGGCGCAGACGGGCTCGTGGGTTCTTGTCAAGAACGTCCACCTGGCGCCCACCTGGCTCCAGAGCCTGGAGAAGCGCATGGAGGCGCTCAGCCCGCAAAAGGATTTCCGGCTGTTCCTGTCGATGGAGTCGAGCCCCAAGATCCCGGTCAACCTGATCCGAGCGTCGCGCGTGCTCATGTACGAGCAGCCGGCGGGCGTGAGGGCCAACATGAAGGACTCGATGGCGTCGCTGTCGACGCGGGCTGCAAAGAGCCCCGTGGAGAGGGCGAGGCTGTACCTGCTCATCTCGTTCCTGCACGCCGTGGCACAGGAGCGGCTGCGGTACGCGCCCAGGCTGGGGTGGAAGGGCTTCTGGGAGTTCAACGATAGCGATGTAAGTCTGGCGTGGAGTGCGGGACTGCCTGGACACGATGCTAACTCTGAGGCAGTACGAATGCTCGGCTTTTATTGTCGATACCTGGCTGGACAGCGTGGCGGGCAACCGAACCAACATTGCGCCGCAGAAGATCCCGTGGGACATGATACGCTACCTCGTGACGGAGACGTACGGCGGCAAGATTGACGACGAGGGCGACTTTAAGCTCCTCGGACAGCTGGTGACGTCGCTGCTGACGCCGGCGGCGTACGAAGTGGACCACAAGCTCGTCGACGGGCCGGACGGCGGACTGGCGGTGCCGTCGGGGACCAGCCTGCAGGAGTTTACGGCGTGGATCCATCAGCTGCCGGAGCGGGAGCCGCCGACGTATCTGGGGCTGCCGGCCAACGCGGAGAAGCTGTTGCTGGTAGGGCTGGGACGCAGCCTGATTCAGGACCTGGGCCGGGTGACGGAGCTGCTCGATCAGGGAGAGCAGCTGGTGACGGAGTCGTGAGGAGGCGGGCATTGGGTGCTGGTGCTTGATGAGCCCTCTTTAGCGTTTGTTTGTTGCTGGTCTTTTGTATGTGGCGTCTGGCGGCGGCAGCGGGAGAGATGACGGACTGCAGTGATACCCCGAGACGAAGCGGTTCTTGCTCTTGATCTATCAGGTTTACGGACAAGATTGAATTAAAGGTACGGATACGGAGTATTCGTACGGAGTACGGATACTGTGTACGGATATTGTCGATGGACTTGTGTGTGTGTGTGTGTGTGTGTGTGAGAGAGAGAGAGATAAGTGATGGTTGAGGGTGAGACATTTCATGGGGACTTGATTGGGTGCAATTGGACAATGGCAAGGGCAATGAGATGTGACTCGAGGTTTAAGCATGTCTGTTCCGTGTTTTTGTGCAGATGCGGGCTGAGACTTGTTGGTCAGTTGACAGACGGGTTGATGCCAAGTTGCTGAATGGCGTCTGTGTGCATGCATGTGCATCAGGTATGGAAGGTATCCGTATGGAGGAACTCGTAACAGAGTCTATATCGACCGAGGCACGTGAGTCTGCAACTGTCGTCATTGTCGGCACAGACAGAGACAAAAGAGAAAGAGAATAGGTGACGAGGCAGCGGAGGAAACGGTCCGCTGGGGGAGGAGGGGGGGCAGTTCGCATGGTGCGTGCAGCTTCGATAGAAAAGCCTGCTAGTGAAAGCCTGCTAGTAGTATATGCACTGTGTTACTGTTAAGGCATAGCCGAAAAGGCTCCATATGGACAAATAAACGTGATCACACACACACAGTCAAGGCATGTACTCTGCACATACGATACGGAGTATCGTGGTTCCACCGCCTCAGTTAATCAATCAATCAGTTCATCAGCGTCTTGCCCCTTTGGGCCATTGTCATCGATCGTCGAGATTTCCACGCTTCCCCGCGGCTGGCTGGCCCGTGCTTGATTTCCACGCTTCCCCGCGGTCGGTTGGCCCGTGCTTGAGGCACAGCCACTGTACCAGTACCTGTTGGAGTCCTGTTGCCAGCCAGTGTGCCACAAAGTCGTGATACCTTGGCAGAGGTACTGCCTGCCGCGTCTACCCCCCCTCGCTGACGTATGTATGATATGTACCTACCAAGGCTGCTTGCCTTTTGCACGCTCAAAACTCATGTCCTTCCTCTCCCCCCCTCTCTCTCTCCTCTCCTCTCCCCTCCCTGCTTCCACAGCAAATCCAGCCTCTGCGACGGCCTTGACGACACAACCACCACTTACTTTGATCCCAGCTGCCAGAGCTGTTCCTCACATACATCTTTCGCCTTGCGGCCTTGACCTCTCCCTCCATTTCTCGTCCAAGATCCCCGGGGAGGGCAAGTCATCCACCAAGATGCCGTGGCAGGATTGTACCTCTCCCGTCTTCCCAGTTTCCCACTGTCTGCCTCTCTCACACGCTCGCCTGCTGACGCTTGCCTCTCAAGACAACCCTTTTGGCAAGCGCGAGACGCACAGCTCCCGCTCCATCCTTACCTACAAGATCCTCACACTCCTCTCGTGGCTCCTGGCCGTCGTCGTCTCCGTCTACTACACCGTCCACGAGCCCCACGATGGCTTCACCATTCGCAACCGCCTCTGGGACCAAAACTACCTCTACCCCAGCGCCTTTACCATGAACCATGTCCTCGCCGACATTTACTGGTTCGTCGTTGCCCCTCGACGCGACCCCCTCACGGTCATGGGCCCTGCTGACTGATGGATATAAAGGATTGGCCTCTTCATCCTGCAAATCGGATACGTTGCCCACCTCTTCTCGGGCAATGCCGACCGTGCCTACGCTGCCGCCAGTGTCGGCAGCCACTTCATTTTCAATAACCTTCTTCACTTTGCATTTGTCATGCTCTTTGTCCGCTCCCACTTTGTCTGGGCCGAGCTGATCCTCGTCATCAACTTCATCAACCTCTCGTGGCTCTACTTTCGCCACAATGCCTACGCGCGCTTCATCCACGCCCCGGCCGTCTCGGGGCCCCTGGCCTGGACCTTTGTCGCCATTTACTGGAACGGCGCCATCATGCTGCCCCACCAGCACAACCTCTTCGCCCGCGTCTGTGGCAACATCGCCATCTGGTCCATCCTGGCCTATGGCTCGTTCTTCCTTGTCGCCTACAAGGTGCGTCTCACCCATGCTCCTCCACCTCGTGGCATCCACGCTGACCTTGACAGGACTACACCATGGGATTCGCCCTCACCATTCTCTCGGCCGCCATTGGCGTCGCCCAGTTCCAGCGCCAGGTTGTTGCCCTGCAGTGGATCTTTGCCTTTGTCATCATGTCCTTACTCTTCGTCATGACCCTCGCCATTGCCCTGCCGACTTGGGCTGGCCGGGACCTCAAGTGGAGGCGTGTAACGCCTGCCGATGAGGAGCGCGCTCCCCTCCTCCGCGAGTAGTGGAGACGAGCTCTCCTCAATCGTGCCAGGATTTGCGTCTTGGGATTCTGACTCGACGTGAAATCTCCCACATGTATACGCATACCGGCTCCATTTCTCACTGGCGACGATGTGCTTGGATTGCGGAAAGGGTACCATGACGTGTGAGGCTGCACCATGTAATGAGTGCTGTCTCGCCTACGGCTGCGTGGGCAACTACAAAGCAAAAGTTGGTCGGATGTGGTTGGTCGGATAAGGGATCCTCCTGAAAGTGTTGGGGAAGGTGGAAGAAGGGTGCTTGCATGCCCCTGAGGGCAGTCGGCGACGTAATGAAGCGGAGCACTGCAGTTTGATTTATCCATATTTGTACCTGACGATGGCTGAATGGGTTTTTCCAACTACCGAGTAGTATGTGTATACGATCTGGTCTATTACTCGTGTTTGGTGTAGGTAAACTTCGTACACGCGCACGAAAGAGCTTGGAGCCCCTACCAATACAAGCTTCCTCTCGCCCGACGCCGCCGACGTGAAATGCAGTCTAGCCCAGGTGAAAATTTAGCATCACGATTAACACCACGCATAACGCCATCTTATGCTAGTTTGGTGACACCCTCAAAAGGTTCACAGCTGTCCTGCCTCACAATGACGCTCCAGTTTCCAGCGTTGAAGGCCTGGCCGTAGATGTATTGGTCTCGGCGCCAGGTGGTCCTGGGGCATTCCCACAAGATGCGGCGAACGCCATCGGCAATGAGGTGATAGGATTCAAGCATCTTTGATGCCGAGTCCTACGCGCACCGGGTAAGCAACCGCCTGGCATGACGCGTTGGGTGGTGGAGCACCGGGACTCACATGGTTGCACCACCAGATGCCAGCGTTGTCCTTGCAGCTGACCCTGCTGCAGTTCGTGGGGGCGGCCCGGTTGACGGGTTTGCCCTTGGTCTTGTCGATACTCACGATGGCCTTGGCGATGGGTTTGACAGAGGTACGTTCCCAGCCGTAGGGGGTTTCCTGGCAGTCGATACGCGCCAGCTCAAACGAGTTTCTGCCGTCATCACGCTTGAGAATCGGCTCTGCCGTCGCCTTTTGGAAACATGTGTCAGCGTGTGACGGGCGCGAGGTTTAGACATGTCGCGACTGACCTGCTGGCACAAGGCGAGGGCGAGGAGGAGGAGAGCCTGGAGACGAGCCATTTTTGTAATGAATGAGGATGGGCGACCGGGGAGGAGGCAGAAAGGGGGGGGGGGGGAGAGGGGGTATTTATGGTATTTATCACTCGGCAGCTCGACCATGCTGGTGGTGTTTGACTCTGTGGCTGCTGAATGGCAAGCTCAGAGATGATGGCATCTTGGAGGTACTGAAGAATTTTGTGTCGTGGGCGTGCAGGCGTTTCTCGTATCCGAGATTGGTGACGTCGGGAAGGGAGTGTATAATGCAAGGTTATGACGAGGATCACGTAGCAGAGCACGTAGTAGAGCACGCAGCAGAGCACGCAGTAGGCACGCAGCGGGGAGCCGGGAGAGCCGGGAGAGCCGGGCAATTAAGTATCGTGTTCGTGAAGAATCAATCTGTAGCCTGCTATGCGCTTTTTGGGGTTGCGTAGGTGAGAAAAAAAGTGGTCACTTGGGAATACGAATACTCATTACTCATCTGCGTTATGTTGGCGGTAAAGTGGATAGTCCTACCGTGCGAATTGGGGTACGGAACCGAATCTCGCACGGCGCGATGCTCCGACGACATCATCTCGGTGGGCTCTCGTCGTATCGATATCGATAGGCAAGCAAGGCTTCTGCGACACACAGACCCGAATCCGAATCCGCACCGGCAACAAGTCGCCACGACAACAAGCCGCCACGACAAGACAAGGGCCGTCCGGCGATGCGGCCGCTGCGGGGGTTTCCGCTGGCCCTCGGCGTGGGCACCGACATCTGCCGCATCTCGCGCGTGCACGGCATCCTCCGGGGCCCGCGGCGGGAGCGCTTCGTGCGGCGCATCCTGGCGCCCGAGGAGGTGGCGGCGGCGGGGGAGCGGCTGCTGGTGCCGAGTGGGGCCGACGGGGACAGTGACGGGGACGGGGACGAGGCTCGGAAGACGGGGCTGTGGAAGATGGCCGTGTTTGTGGCGGGCAGGTGAGTTTTTTTTTCTTTTTTTTCGTGCGGTTGAAACGACGTCGGTTGATGGGTGCTCGGCGTGCAGGTTCGCGGCCAAGGAGGCGGCCTTCAAGGCGCACGCGCAGCTGCGGCGGCGGCTGGGCTGGCACGACATTCTGATTGAGCGGCGGCGAGACGGCGGCCGAGACGGCACCAGCGGGCCGCCGGTGGCGAGGATCAGGGCGGCTAAGGGGGAGGGCGAGGACGAGAGCGCCCTCGTGTCCATCAGCCACGACGGCGACTATGCGACGGCCATGTGCATTGCGCACGTGGGATGGGAGGCGGACTGAGTAAAGTGCAGCATTGTGTGTAAAATTTGTTCCCCGAAGCAAGGGACTCTCTCTACTGCCTTCTTTTGAAGCATTCACAGCCTGGAGGCGGACGAGGGGCAAAAAATAAAGCACACGGTATACCAGGGACTCGAACCCTGAGCCTCAGTCTTGAGTTTTTCCAATTTCCGCAGAGGGAGATAGGAGGACTGCGCGCTACCATTGCGCCAGCACACCGGACAAACACAATAGCCATTGTGCGACCGCTAACGCAAGCCATTGGATGGGAAATCAAGCGACTATTTTGGGCTATACATCTATGACTTGAAGACTCTAGCCGAGGGTCCGTACAGATATCGTAATGACAGAGAGCAGTATTCGTACGGACAACGGGTACCTCTACTGCTGTACTCGCGGCTCCCTAACACGTGCAAAGATCCGAAGAGAGCAGCCAGCCGCCCCTGTGAAGCCGCTCTATCGTTACTCGGCCTGCCATCTCACGGCATGTGAAAGCTGCGGCGCCCAAAGCGGCCTAGCCTCCTCTCCGCACGGCTTCCCTCCGCATGGTTACGTACCCCTAAACCGACGAGCCGAGGCTGGCTCCCTTGTACTACTCCAGACTCCAGACTTGAGCCGACGACGTCGAACCTCTCGTCTCTCCCTCCCTCTCTTCCTCCCTCATCCGCCTCCTCCCACAGCTCATCCACACACGCATTTCTCTCCCTCTTCTTCACGTCGCAATCGCTACTCGTCGCCTCCCTCCCTCTCCCTCCATTCGACCTCCCCCTCTGGCAGGTCCGCGTGGCCCGAGAGCTGCACGCACGCAAAACACGATGGCTCAGCAGCTGAGATTCGACGGCCAGGTCGTCGTCGTCACCGGCGCCGGCGGAGGCCTCGGCAAGGCATACGCCCTCTTCTTCGCCTCGCGCGGCGCCAGCGTCGTCGTCAACGACCTCGGCGGCTCCTTCAAGGGCGAGGGCAACTCCAACAAGGTGCGCCTCACCCCCCTCCCCGACGTCCAGGAGATGGCTGACCGACTCCCCAGGCCGCGGATATCGTCGTCAACGAAATAAAAGCCGCGGGCGGCAAGGCCGTCGCAAACTACGACAGCGTCGAGGTCGGCGACCGCATCATCGACACGGCCATCAAGGCCTTTGGCCGCATCGACATCCTCCTCAACAACGCAGGCATCCTGCGCGACGTCAGCTTCAAGAACATCAAGGACGCCGATTGGGACCTCATCATCACTGTCCACGTCAAGGGCGCCTATAAGTGCGCCCGCGCCGCCTGGCCCCATTTCCGCAAGCAAAAGTTTGGCCGCATCATCAACACCGCCTCGGCCGCAGGGCTCTTTGGCAGCTTCGGCCAGACAAACTACTCGGCCGCCAAGCTGGCCATGGTCGGCTTCACCGAGACGCTGGCCAAGGAGGGCGCCAAGTACAACATTCTCTGCAACGTCATTGCCCCAATCGGTACGCGACTCGTCTCCTCCCCCGAGCCCCCGAGCCCCCCGCGCCCTCGACTGACTTGGCCTCAGCCGCCAGCCGCATGACGGAGACGGTCATGCCGCCCGATGTCCTCGAGAACCTGCGGCCCCAGTGGGTCGTGCCCCTCGTCGCCGTCCTCGTCCACAAGGGCAACACGTCGGAGACGGGCGGCATCTTCGAGGTCGGCGGTGGCCATGTCGCCAAGCTCCGCTGGCAGCGCTCGGGCGGCCTGCTCCTCAAGGCCGACGACTCGTACACGCCCGGGGCCATCCTCAACAAGTGGAACAAGGTGGTTGACTTCTCGGACCCCCAGTACCCCACGGGCCCCAACGACTTCATGACGCTGCTCGAGGAGTCGATGAAGATGGGCCCAAACCAGCAGGGCGAGAAGCTCGACTTCTCCGGCCGGGTCGCCCTCGTCACGGGCGGCGGCGCCGGCATTGGCCGCGCCTACTGCCTCGCCTTTGCCCGCCACGGCGCCTCGGTCGTCGTCAACGACCTTGCCGACCCGGACACGGTGGTGGGCGAGATCAAGAAGATGGGCGCCAAGGCCGTCGGCGTCAAGGCTTCGGCCGAGGACGGTGACGCCGTCGTCAAGGCCGCCATTGACGCCTTTGGCCGCATCGACATCGTCGTCAATAACGCCGGCATCCTCCGCGACAAGGCCTTTACCAACATGGACGACAGCCTGTGGGACCCCGTCATGAAGGTGCATCTGGGCGGCACCTACAAGGTGACCAAGGCCGCCTGGCCCTACTTTCTCAAGCAAAAGTACGGCCGCGTGCTCAACACGACGTCGACGAGCGGCATCTACGGCAACTTTGGCCAGGCCAACTACGCCGCCGCGGTAAGTCGCAAGAGCACGACGAAAGGACTCTGCGTGGACAATGGCACACTGACAAGCCCTTGGCTGTCTAGAAATGCGGCATCCTCGGCTTCTCGCGCGCCCTGGCCCTCGAGGGCTACAAATACGGCATCTACGTCAACACGATTGCCCCCAACGCCGGCACGGCCATGACGGCCTCCATCATGCCCGAGGAAATGGTGCAGGCCTTCAAGCCAGACTACATTGCGCCGCTCGTCCTCGCCCTCTGCAGCGACAAGTGCCCGGACCCGACGGGCGGCCTGTACGAGGTCGGCAGCGGCTGGTGCGGGCGCACCCGGTGGCAGCGCACCGGCGGCCACGGCTTCCCCGTTGACGTGGAGCTGGTGCCCGAGGAGGTGCTCAAGCACTGGAGCGACATTGCCAACTTTGACGACGGCCGCACCGACAACCCGGAGAAGACGCAGGACTCGCTGCAGAAGATTATGGCAAACATGGAGAATAAGCGAGGGTCCTCGAGTCAGGTATGAAGCTCTCGCTCTCTGTGTTGCTTGGTTCCCTGCACCGTCAGTCCCTGGGGAGCCGGACAAGGGGCGCCGACACCCCAGGATAGGACTGGTTCCCACTGGTTCCCCTGGTTCCCCCTGCCATGTACGTTTAGCTAGTGCTAGCAATGTCAGTCTTTCTGCTCTCCATCGTCTCGTCCCGTCTCGCCAAACGTGGGCTTGGTGACTGATTTGTGGCTCTTACAGGACGGAGGCTCGGGCGCGGCCGGCAACGAGTACCTCGCCGCCATTGCCAAGGCCATGGAGACTGAGGGCCCGCCGTCCGAGTTTCAGTACGAGGAGCGCGATGCCATCCTGTACAACTTGGGCGTCGGGGCCAAGCGCAGCGAGCTCAAATACGTCTTGTGAGTCGAGAGGAAGCACGTCTGTCAGTGCCGCCGCTGACGACGACGCAGCGAGGGCAACGAGGACTTCCAGGTGCTGCCGACGTACGGCGTGATCCCGCCCTTTAGCACGGAAATGGCGTTTGACTACAACGCCATCGTGCCCAACTTCTCGCCCATGATGCTGCTGCACGGCGAGCAGTACCTCGAAATCCGCAAGTTTCCGATACCGACGGCGGCGCGCCTCGTCTCGCGCGGCCGGCTGCTCGAGGTGGTGGACAAGGGCAGCGCCGCCATTGCAAAGAACGGCATCACGACGGTCAACGCCGAGACGGGCGACGAGGTGTTTTACAACGAAATGACCGTCTTCCTGCGCGGCTGCGGCGGCTTCGACGGGCCCGCCAAGGGGCGCGACCGCGGGCCGGCGACGGCGGCCAATGTGCCGCCGCGGCGGGCGCCCGACGCCGTGGCCGAGGAGCGCACCGGGGACGACCAGGCGGCCATCTACCGCCTGAGCGGCGACTACAAGTGCGTCTCCCCCGTCCGGCTGCTTGGGAGCGCGTGGACGCCTCTCTCTCGGTGCCGTCCAGGTCGAGTGCTGCTGACGATGGCGCCGCAGCCCCCTCCACATCGACCCTGCCTTTGCCAAGATGGGCGGCTTCAAGGCGCCCATCCTGCACGGCCTGTGCACCTTTGGCATTGCCGGCAAGGCCGTCTACGACCGGTGAGTCGAACCCCCCCGCCCCTCGTCGCGCCCCGGCTAACCACGACGTTCGTCGCCTGCCCGCAGCTTCGGCCCCTTCAAGAACATCAAGGTGCGCTTCGCCGGCCCCGTCGTGCCCGGCCAGACGCTCGTCACCGAGATGTGGCGCGAGGGCACCCGCGTCGTCTTCCAGGCGCGCGTCAAGGAGACGGGCAAGCCCGCCATTGCCGGCGCCGCGGCGGAGCTCATGCCCGGCGGCGACAAGGGGGGGAACCTGTAGGGGGAGACGGACGGGGACGGGACAAGGGAGGCGGGCCCTCGTCTGAATGGGGAAATGTTTGGAGTCCGGACGCTCTGTACTACAATCTATGACACTGTTTCTCTGCAAGTCTTTGTGCCACGCAATGCGCATCCATGCCAATGCCTACCCTCATGATACCCTCATCATTTCCCCATGCAAAAATAATAAGTAAAAAGACCAGGAGTACTCCCTAAGGCAAACGCCGAAACAACAAGACACCACCACCGCTTCCGGCCCCTTCAGGCATACAGCCCCTGGACAACAAGGTCGAGCAGGTCGGCAAGCGTCAGCGCGCGCGCGCCGCGGCCGAGGACGCGCTCGGGGCCGCCCCTCTGCTGGGCCACGCCCGTCTCGAGGTAGGCCTTTTCGGCGCCCGAGAGGTCGCGGCGCTCGCGCTCGCGCCAGGCGCGCTCGGCCTCGGCGCGGGCCTGGTCGAGGACGCGGTCCACGTCCTCCGCCTCCCAGAGGTTGCAGCGGTCGCACTCGCGGCACGGGCGCGGGTCCCCGTCCGGCCGGAAGTGGTCGCAGAAGTGGCGGTAGCCCTCGTCGCCCAGGTCGGCGCGGCAGACGTAGCACATCCTGTAGCCGCAGGGGCACGTGAGCTTGTTGCAGCCGGCGTTCTTGACAAACGACGTGTTGCAGCGCGGGCACACGCGCTTGATGGCCAGGCTCATGGCCTGCTCGACCTGCGTGCGCAGCGCCACCAGCGACGACTCGTTGCACACGTGGATGTCGGTCCAGGCCTTGTGGCACGACAGGCACGACACGCGCCGGCACCGCGGGTTCTGGCACGAGAAGCGCAGGCCCCGCCGCCGGCGGCAGTGGCGGTTGAGCGCCTTGTTCCACTCGCTGCCGAGTCGCCGCCACAGCGTCTGGTTGGAGCTGACGAGGATGCACGCGAGCGACGAGAGCAGCGCGACGGGGAAGCCGAGGACGAGCATGGCCGCGCAGCAGGCGAGCAGCATGGGCCCGTAGGCGTTGTCGAACCGCAGCCGGGGCCGCCCGTCGCCCGACGGCACGCAGACGTCGTCGACCTCGATGTAGCTGCAAAAGGGGCAGTGGATCAGGGGCAGCTCCGAGGCAACGAGGCCGTGCTCCGCCAGCCGCTGGTCCAGCCTGTGCAACATGTCGGCGCCCTCCTTGTCCTCGGCCAGGGCGCGGTGCAGGTGGTCCGACGGGACGTAGCCGGCGCACCCGTCGGCCTCGACCGCCAGGCACTTGAGGGTGCCCGTGTCCGTGTTGATGCTGCTGCGCCAGGCCTGGCCAAAGAGGGCCTCCTTGATGGAGTGCCGCACGCAGCGGAAGCAAATCATGTGACCCGCCTGGTTGCAGCTGGTAAACTCCTCAAACGGGGCGCCGACGAAGCAGCACATGCACTCGTGCGCCGCGCCCGCCTCCTCGGCCTCTTCGTTGTTGAGGCGCACGGCGAGCCCGCGGTCCGCCGCCTCCCTCTGCTCCCTGTCCCGCTCTTTCAAGGGACGCACGAGGGCATCGTACAGCTCGCGGTCGAGCTCGGCGCTGCCGGTGCCGCGGACGGCGGGGAAGATGGACCCTTGGCCGGTGGAGCGCCACACGACGAGGGGGTGCTTCTCGGCCTCGCCGGTGCCGATGGGCTTCCGTCGCAGGAAGAGGGACGATATGGTGAAGCGCCACGACTTGGACGAGAGCGAGGCGAGGGTGCGGCGGGCGTCGAGATAGGCGTAATTGGACTCGGCGAGGACGGCGTTGATGATGGAGCGCGACAGGCCCCTAAACTCTAGCCAGGCGAGGGAGCGAACGGCGCGGATGTACTCGGGGCTGCGAAAGACGTCTGCCCGGGGCAGCGGCGCGTCGGGCTCGGGGCCCCGGTCGGCGAGGGTCCGCCACCTGCCCTTGACCCAGGCGACGCGGTTCTTGAGCAAGGCGTCGGCGACGAGGGCAAGGCGCGACTCGCCGTCGAAGCTCGACAGCAGCTCGCGAAAGACCTCGATCTGGACATCGGGGAAGACGGCGGCCAGGGCCTCGAGGCTGCTGTTGAGGTCGCGCAGGTCGGGCCTCTCGGGCGGGATGCAGGGCAGCTGGGCCTCGTCGTGGATGTATTCGGGCCGCCGTTGCTGCGGCTCCAGCGACGACGAGGACAATGACTTGGGCGGCTCGGGCCTCGGCCTGGCGCGGCCGCCGGCGGGCGACTTATCGCTGCTGTCGGAGGAGAGCAGGCCCGAGAAGACCATGGTGGATGCTCATGCTGGGTGGACGCGCATGTCTGTCGCCCGAGATCGCGCAAGTTGGTCGGCTGGTGATGATGCTGGTGATGATGCTGCTTTGCAAGACGAGCACGTCGTGTCGTTTATCGTCGGATGACTCAGATGACGGGTACCACGTGCGCTGCTGGAGAGAAGGGGGGCCAAAATGCCCAAAAAAAAACCGGCATTGAATAGGCGACGGAATAATTGCTTTTTCCTCCCCATATATCCTCGGAATGCGACTTGATCTCTTGTCTTCTCGTCTTCTCGGGTTGCGCGTAAAGAAGCTTTTGCAATGTTCAAGCTATTGGTTTGTGGTGCAAAGTGATATAGCCTTTAACATTTCCTCCTCGATCACCAATCCACTGGCTTCATGGTCTAGCGGTATGATTCCTGCGTACGTTGAACCATATCTCAATCCCCATGACTCGTCCACTAACAGACCGTAGTTCGGGAAATAACCTGGAGTCCCCGATTCCTAAGAGTCGCCTTTGCAGGAGGCCCCGGGTTCGAATCCCGGTGGAGCCCTATTTTTGGCCCTCTGATGGCAAGAAATCATTTTTGTCCCGGCTCGGCATCATGCTGCTAGCAATGCGAGGCTGCCGTACGTTTTGCCACCTTTTCGCCATATAACATCTTCACTCAATGCCGTCGGAATCTCACAATGCAAAAACCCCCATATGCATCTCCTTTATCCGCGAGCGCCTCGCCGCCCCACGCGCAGCCCGCCGCCCGCTGATTGTTGGCCTCAACGGCATGCAGGGCGTGGGCAAGACGACGCTCGTCACCGCTCTGGCGGCGGCGCTGGAAGAGGCCGGCATTCGCACCCTGACCTGCAGCATAGACGACTTTTACCTGACGCACGAGAACCAGGTCGCCCTGGCGCGCGAGCACCCGGACAATGCCCTCGTGCAGCACCGCGGCGAGCCAGGTGATGCCCGACCGCCCTCCCGGGGGGCTCTAGGGTAGGCAGGGCGGCGCTGACTTGGCCAGGAACCCACGACGTCGCTCTCGCGAGATGCGTCTTTGCCTCGCTGACGCAGGGCCAGCCGACGAGAATTCCCCAGTACGACAAGGGCGCCTTCAACGGCCGGGGGGACCGCCGGCCCGAGTCGGAGTGGAAGCCCGTCAACGAGCCCGGCCAGCCGCCCGTCCAAGTCGTCATCCTCGAGGGCTGGCTCGTCGGATTCCGGCCCCTGGACCCCGGTGACGTCGAGCGGAAATGGCGCGCCCCGAGTCGCACCCTGCAGAAGCACCGCCTGGAGCACCTGCTTCTCCTCAACCGGCTCCTCAGAGGCTACGACCATCTCACGGACCTCTTTGACGCCTTCATCCACGTCGACTCCGACGACGTCGAGTACGTCTACGGCTGGCGCCAGGAGCAGGAAGACGGCCTCCGAGCCCAGAGGCGCGACCCGGCTGCTGGCATGACGCCGGACCAGGTCGTCGAGTTCGTCGACGGCTACTTTCCCGGCTATGAGCTCTACACGCATGGCGTGAGGAGGGGCATCTTCGCGGACCGGCCTGGCTGCCAGCTGCGCCTCGTCGTCGCCCGTGACAGGAGGGTGAATAAAGTCATTCGAATCTAGGGCCAACCCTCGACCAGGAGCATTTGACGCATCACGTATGCTTCCTGGCACAGTCACATCCCAGGAACTCGTCTTTGCACGCCCCAGCGTTGCGACGCACATTGTACATGGCTTTCAAGCAAAGCAACCTCTCAACCCTCTCACCTGAACCAGTGCTGGCCTCTCTTGGTCATAAATGCTACAGACTCTTGTCGTCCACCACGCGCTGTCCGTCTTGCCTCATCTTGGCAAGCTTGCGATCAATCGTCTCGGAGCGAAGGCGGACCGCCTCCTCGCGCCTGGCAACTTCGTCCTCGAAGCCCTGAATCATGCGACGCTTGCTGCGTCTGGCATCTCGTAGTCGCGTCATAATGTCGGCGAACTGGTCGACGAACCAGTCGCCAGAGGCCTCCCAGTCATTCAGCGTCATTGCGGCAAACATGTGCTGCTGCTCCTTTTCTCCCTGCTGCCGGTACTGCTCCAGCTTGAGGGGCAGCTTGGCAGATGCATCCTGGCCACTCTGCGCCGTCGCCTTGGCGGGGTCGAGGTCAAAGGGTTCGTCTGTGAGGTCGTTGAATGTCATTGAGCTCAACATCTTGTCGTCGTAGTCGGGGCTGCCACGCCGCCGCTTTCGTTCCCTAGGCGGCTTCTGCAGCGCAATGTTGGCGGCCACAGGACTGCCCCCAGCGAAGCGCCGCGTGCCCCTTCTGACTTTATCGGCATCAGATACCTTGGGGGCTTCCTCACGCGCAGACACGGAATCGAGCTCGTCTTCCACGTCGTGGGCGGCAACGATTGGTCGGCCATCGTCCAAGTTCCGTCGCCCCTGCCAGGGTGTACTCTCAACGGACGGCGATGGGCTGGGAGTCTCACGCACTTCATGTATGACATTTCGGCTGGGCGCGGGCAGCCGCTTGACCCTCACTTCCCGCAAGGGAAGCTTCGGTGGGAGCGCGGCTGCTGCTGATGCGCGGTCATGATGGAGCCTGTGGGTTTGTGGCTGCCTTCTGGTTGCAAACATGGCATCGTCGTGAAAGCCGTCCATCATCTGTGGCAGGCCGCGGCGATCGGCCCTCGGGACAACCGACATCATGAAGTTTTCTTCGACACGGAAAGCAACTGGAGGAGCGCTTTGGAAGCCCCTGCTGGTGCCTTGAGCGTGAGCCTGACGACCACGGTTGCCTCGCCCCCTGGCATTGGGGGTTGCCTCTCCCTCGGACCCCTCCTCGGGCTCGTTCTGAGGAGTCGAGAGGCTCGAGTTCATGAAGCTCTCGCCAAGCTGGGACCCGGAGAAGATTCCCTCGTGGTGGCCATCGCCCGAGACGTCCCTGGCCCGGCGTGGACTCGGTGAGGTCTGAGAGACGCGTGGCGGCGACGCCAAGCGCGCGTGCGCAGTGATTTGGCCGTTGTGTTGCTGATGCGAGGCGCCGTTTCGGAGGGTTGAGGGCAAGGCAAGCCTGACAGCCTCGGCCAACTCTTGCCTGGTCGGGGCGTGCGATGGCTCCTGGGGCGTGTCTGAGGCGGTTCCGACCAGAGTGTCGCTCTTTGGGGCGCTCGCATTGTAGTTGCCGGCGCTGTCCGAGTTTTTGCGGGCGAAAGCCTGCAGCCTGCCACCTCTGTCCTTTAAGCTCGGCGGCATCTCGTCCAGGCTGAGTCGAGTAGCCGGACGTCGCGTGCCGATGGCGGTTGAGCTCTCGAGGTGCGCAAGCGTGAACAAAGGCAGGTCATCAGACGCCTGCGTTAATCTGTCGTGAAAGGGTCGACGCAACCATCATCTCGCCGGCCCCGTGTCGTAAGCAACCACAAACCGCGACGATAAGGGCTATGAATTTGAAATTCATGCACGGCTGGGAGGGTAGCGTCGCGGGCCGCGGATGAATGGCTAGTGTCGAGGCTGGCTGAGACGGAGACGTGATTGTAGTCGAGCAATGTTGATGAGGTCGAGAACGTGAACGGTCCGTACGAAGACGCAACGTTTCGCACGGCGCTGCACGCAGACCCACCCGCCTTTGTGCTTTGTGCTTGGGTGACTGACTGTGATAGGTGGGTATGATGGTTATATATGGGTCTGCAATCGTGTTGTGATTGGTAGGCGCGTGTACTACTTTAAGTGCGAGGCCGTTACCTCATCCGTTGACTTGCAAGCCTAGACCTTGCACTGCCTAGCATGTGCTCCACGCTGGAGCTCCTTGACCGTGGTCCCATCACATACGAGTCAGCCGCCAACAAAGAGGCCAACATCCTCAATCAGCTGCCACACGTCGCAGCCACAAAGGCACTATATCGGAGTCTTTGGAACCAGAGAGACGTGATTGCTGCGCTTGCCAAACACCATCTTCGTCTTGGCCATCGGGACGAATGCGTTGCTCTCCCCCCGTGCGAATGGATCCGGGGCAGGTTCAATGTCTGCATTCCTGTCAAGGTAACGTCGGCCTCTTGCACCAAGCAGGTCATGCTGCGGTGTCCAATGTCATACAAAGCTCGCCGAAG
This sequence comes from Ophiocordyceps sinensis, assembly GCA_012934285.1. Classification (NCBI taxonomy): domain Eukaryota; kingdom Fungi; phylum Ascomycota; class Sordariomycetes; order Hypocreales; family Ophiocordycipitaceae; genus Ophiocordyceps; species Ophiocordyceps sinensis. Next base: position 23,212,928 of record JAAVMX010000001.1, on the reverse strand, counting down.
CCCAGTATCCCGGCACCGTCGATGAGAAGCTGAGCTGCGAGGTGGCCACCTATGCCTGGATGCAAGAGAACTGCTCAGACATCCGGATTCCCCTTCGGCTTCTCCGACGACCGCCATGTAAGCCGTCCGTCGTTGTCTCTGACGCCCTGAATGCACGATAACCGGTTCAATGTCTAGTATACGCACGTGGAACAGCGGCCTTTCTACGTTCGTCTCGCTCGCAGGTTCCAACGTCATCTCTACAAGCTCCTTGAATACCCGCGCCTGTCTCTTTATACGGCCAATCCAACATCTCTCCGTCTGCCGACTGCATACATGTTCATCGAACACATCGGCCCGGAGGTGGGCCAAATGCTCTCAAACACGTGGGGCAGCGCGCAGAATGATGATGACCGAAGACAAAGGCTGTTCCGCGGCATGGCTCGAATCATGCTCTCATTGGCTCGTGTTCCTCATCTACAGATAGGGTCGTTTCGATTTGATCCCGATGGCTCCGTTGTCTTAGGGAACCGGCCCCTGACCTGCTCAGTAATAATACTGGAGAATGACGGTGCCCGAAGAACGATGCAACCGTCCCACACGTATCGTTCCACGGAAGCATTTGTGGCAGACATGCTCACGCTGCACGATGACTATTTTCTGGCAAAGCCAAACGCGATTCTCGACGATACAGACTGTCACGGCCAGATGGCAGTCTAGGTAATACTCCGGGCGCTTTCGCACCACTTCATCCGGAGAGACCGACGGAACGGGCCGTTCTTGCTGCAGCCTACCGACCTACACGCCAGTAACATATTCGTCGACGCAGATTGGAACGTCACATGCCTCGTCGACCTTGAGTGGATATGCGCCCTACCTGCCGAGATGCTTGCGGTGCCGTATTGGATCACTAGACGTGGCATTGATGAGATAGAGGGTGACTACCTCGACGAATTCGACAAGGCCAGGCAGGAGTTTCTACACATCTTGGTGCAAGAGGAACGCAGCACCTCAGCCGAGCACGGTTTGTCGTTATCCAAGATGACGCAAGAAATGTGGGACTCGAAGGGGGTGTGGTTTTGGTTCTGCATCGAGTCTATGAATGCTTCGCTCTGTGTTATGGCACAGCACATCTGCCCCAGGTTCTCGATGCATCCATCTTCGGACGTCGAGACGACCATGTCTAGTTTTTGGTCTCAGGGCTCTGCTCAGATAGTTGAGAAGAAGCGGGCAGACTTGGAGGCGTACGAAAAAGAGCTCAGACAGTTATTCGGCAAAGCATTATGCGAATAAATGCAGAAGGAAGTGGAAGAGGCGGATTTTCGTACCAACCGAGGACTTGGTCCAAGCGTGCAGCCCTCACGTGAGACAACTCTTTGGCCCCACCCGCAAGTATCTCCTGGCTCATTTCGAGCATTTCGAGGCGTCGTCGGACAGATCAGCATCAAAACTGGCTCACAGACTGCTCGCCCGTCGACACATGCCCTCTCCTCGCGCGCTCCTCCTGGAAGCGTTGGCGACCACGAGAACCATGCCCAGCTGTTGAGACTCGGCGCTCCCACAATCTGGGTAGTCGGCGGCAGCTTTCTCCTATCCCGAAGCGAACAAGCGGCTTCTCGCCATGGCGGCCTCGTCAACACCCGACGCTCGTTATCCTCCATCGGAATCCGAAAAGTCTGTCAAAAGCGCAGCCGACAAGGCTGCTCTGCGTTTGCGGCCTCCACGATCCCTTCCCCGTGCGTCACCAATCTGGACCCGCCGTCGACCCTTGTCAGTTCCTAGACTGACATAGAGTGCAGCCTGGATTGATTCCTACGAGGAAAGATATGGCCCTGCGCCCGAGAGCCAGCTGCGTCTGCTCAATCCGCCCGCCCGCGTCGTCCGACCTCAGCACAATTCGACTCCCAACGAGCTCCAGCGACGCGTCTCCAAGGATGGGTTCGTCACCTGGGATGATCCCCATTTGGGGCCGGCAAAGGATGTCCGCGCCAAGATCCCTCACTTTTTGAGGTACGGCCGCGCGTCGATGCGTGGAAGGAAATGGGACCACCTGCGATCTGCCGAGCCCGTCATCGTTGCCGGCTACAGCCCTGCGACGGCCCAGCCCGCGTTGGCGTGGCACGAGTTCCTCCATGCGTCGGCGTGGGGTCACATTCCCAACGAGGAGTCCGAGGTGGTCGATTATGAAGTCTTGAAGAAGCTGCAGCCCTCGTTTAATCGCGACGCTGAAGTCCTGCACCCGCTCGACGCCAAGGGCTCGCGGAGGCGGAGGACCATGGGGCTTTACAAGCGCGTCTGGAACGCCATCATGCGCAGCTCGCTGTCTCCTCTGCTCTTCCGGCTGGGCGTCATGGTCACGTCTATACTCGCCCTCGGCATAGCGACGCGGATATACCAACGCGAGGACTCGATTGACAGGAACAGCGCGGAGCGAACCCAGGCGGCCGTTGCGGTTGCGGTAGACTGTGTGGCGATCCCATACATAGGCTATATGATCTGGGACGAGTATACGGGCAAGCCGGTCGGCCTCCGCTCCGGGTTCTCCAAGGTGCGGCTGGTCCTGCTCGACCTTTTCTTCGTCATCTTCAAGTCGGCCAGCACGGCTCTGGCATTTGAAGGCCTCGTCTTCCACAACGTGAGGGAAAGCAACTTGCTGGATCTTTCGACGGCGCTGGGAGTCTTTGAGCTTGTTGGGCTTATATCCTGGACCATGACCTTTACCGTCAACATCTTCCGCACCGTGGAGCGCCTCGGCGGCGGCGCCGACAACGACATCAGCGCCGCTTGATGCATCACATGAGCTGTTTGCACCATCGATACCAAACACGGCACGGCCAGAAGAGGCTTCGAGCGGCGACTTAGAGAAATGTCTCTAGTAGAGAGAGGAGATGTTACGAACCCGCATCTTGCGTGCTGACGATGTTACGGCTGCGATTCCCTCATCTTATTACCACATGCATTGGACTCCCATTGATGCCTTGGGCCCCTGGACCTGGCTCAAAGCGATGATACACCCGCAGGGCCAAGTACATACATACTATATTCCTTATTTGCTTAGATGAATAATGATGGAGGAGGGGGTCATGACCTTGGTCTGTTTCTTTGTAGTAACCTGCAACGTTAATCGTTACCCATTGGCTGTCTTTATGCCAACTTAATTAGCTCCGCATTAAGTTGGGAAGAATACGCTTAGACACCCAGTTGTGTCAGATCACATGATGGAGGTCACAACGATTAGGTCAGCATAACCGCCACGTGACGTAAGGGAAATATCCCTTAAATACGGCCGCCTTATAAAAAGAGGGGAAGTATGCATAACACGCATTATTATATATTATATTAATATAACCTCTTTACTATGCAACTTATCTAGACCTATTATAACGCTTATTTAGTCTAAGCCGTAGATCTACGATTTAATAATTAAGAGTCTTAGCCTTTAATCTATTAAAAATACGATATAAAACACTAAAAATAAGCTCCCTTTAGGCAAAAATAATCACTATATCTATTAAGAAGAACACCGAAGTTATCCTTATCGAAAATGCTAATTAATCCGTTTAAGATAATAAGTTTAAAGCGTAGGTTCTTAATAGCAACCTATAGGAATAGGTCTTTAGTACCGAAAGGCTCTTTCCTATTCCGATTATGCCTATCGAAGACGACTCTCCGAAGGGATCTCGCTCTCGTATAGCGGACGAAGAAATAGTCTAATAGGGACGCTAACCTCCTTAAGGCACTTAATAATAGCAAATATTTCTGCATAAGGAGAAGAAATAAGAGAGTTAGAAGAAAGACATTAAGGAGCTCCGAACTTAGATCGCCTTAACTATCTTTAACTACCTTTTCTAAACCTATTATAAGCTAGGCAAAGACCTTAAGGACTAATACGCTACGCTTAAAAAAAAGGCAAAGGGCAAGCCGGAAGATATCTATTAAGCCCTTTAGGTTCGCTATAAAGCAGTAGTTAAGCCCTCCTTAAGTTAGCTAAAGAATTAGCACCTTTAGCTTAAGGGCTAGAAGAAGATTATATATAAAGGGATTTAGGAAGAACTTCCTAAAGCTATTTATAAGAGTATTTAGGTTACTAACTTTCTCGCCTTTATCTAACCTTATTATCCTACCTAGGTCTATTCCTTCTACCTCTTATACTTAGAGAGGCAGGAGGATTTCGATATCTATACTATAACTAACGAATTTACTATGCTTATAGACTAGCTGCTTGCTTAACTATCTTAAACTAAGAAAGGCTCCTTCGGCCTTTCCTATACGGGATAAGACGAGGAGTAAAGCAGCTAGTAGAATAATTAGAAAGGCAAAAATAATAAAAAAAGGTCGCGACCTACTAATATAGATAAGAGAGGTATCCCTTACTATAAGCTCTATTCTATAAAAGGCTATTTAATAGAGAATTGCTAGGAGGTTAACCTTAATAAAGCGCTTAACTAATAGCTTAAAAACAAAAAGGATATTATCTCTAAGAATATAAAGAACCTTAAGGTCGCGAAAGAAGCCTAGAGACATAGAGGCAAGAGGGGAACTAAGAATAATAATAAGACGGATTAACTTATATAGGAGAGAGGAAGATGCCCTTCGGCTTTATTCCTCGCCCCTTTAGTTAATGCGTTTTTTAACGTCGATATCTACCCTCTTTATTATTCGTTAATCTTAGATTATAGCATAACCCTTTATATCTTTAACGAGATTTCCCGGTTTAAAAACTTTAGAATAGTAGATAAAGGAGATTTCCTTTAAGCAAGCGTTGAAAAAATGCCTATCCTCGGCTATAGTAAAATCAACATCCGCTTATAAACCCTATCGTTTAAACCGTAAGTACTACGCTTGCTTAACGTTACGTTTTATAAGAACTTTATATATAATCTAATCTCTTATAGGCTATTAAAGCAGTAGGGACTTTAGTAAGACGAACGACCCTATAGGCTATTAGCGCTTTATTCGGCTAATAATACTATCGTCGGTCTTATTAAATAGCACTACGGCTAGTTCGTTCTTAAGTATATCCCTTACTAAACAATAAGGCGGGTATTTTATAACCGCTAAAATAAGTTTAATAGCTATATTAAACAGACGCCGTAAAAGGCTATTACTAAACTCTAGCATCTCTAAATAAGGCATCCGGGACTACGAGCCCTAGAATACCTCGTTAACTACTCCGAAGGTATTAAGATTAAAGGCATCTTAACCGTATAGTGCGATAATTATAGCACCGCGAAAGTAAAACGGATAATACGACGAGCCCTTTAAGATAACGGTATCGTAGGCGAGAGAATTATAATAGACTTCTATAACTTTATACTAGATAATAAAGGCGATAACTCACTAATGCTTTTAACTAATAGAGCGAGCGGCTTTATATAGGATTACTACCTTTAAAACCGTCTCGTAGAAACTATTATTACGGCCCTTAAGTCCGGCCTCGACTACTTAAAGCACTAATATTAGTTTTACACTAAGATTATTAAATATAATAACGAGATTACTACTTAAAAGCCGGTAGTAAAAGCATTCCTTAAGGCAAGGCTCTTTAAAATCGAGCCCTCGGCCCTATATATATAAGACTAAAATAGCGGCGCCGAGCGCTTAAGGGGTATAATTAAGGATAAGTCTAAAGCGATATAAGGAAAGCTCTTAACCTAGCTTTAGCGAGAGATTTATAAGTCCGCTATATATCTCTATAATCGCACGCTAAAATACAGCTATAAGTAGGAATCCCTTTATAAGAAGCTAACTAGGAGAAAGCTAGCGCAATAACATCTTCGTGCCTACGGGTATAAAGCGTTTATAATAATAACTACGGCCTAAGAGAAGAAATAACGCCTTAGGAAGCTCGACCTATAAGCTTAGATAGACTTTCTAGTAGGATATATATCTTCTAATATCTACCGAGTCTAGGTTCTTATAGAAGGGAAGGTTATTACTACTCGAGATATTATTTTCGATAAGCAAGAGATTTTCGATAGAATATTCGAAAACCTTACTAAGAGCGTTAAGGAGTACGACCTTAAGGAGCTAGCCTTAGCCCTAAGAAATATTACTCTCCCCGATAATAATTAAATTAATACACTATAAGTTCTCGATAATTAAGTATTTAACGATATCCTCGTCTACTAAGATATAAACCCCGAACTTAAGGCAAACTACGATATAGACTACGTAATAGCGCTTAAAAACGACTAGGGAAATATAAAGCAGTATACCGAAGCTCGATTTAAGCCTCTCCCTACTCCTTTAAGCACTCCCCTAGCGGCCCTATTTATAGCTGCAATATAATTATATCTCGCTAACTAGACTATAAAGCTATAGAGCGAGTATCTCGATCCCTTTTAAGCAGCCTTTTAGGCAAACATAAGTCTATATAAATAAGGAGTAAACCCCTCCGTAGCACTAAGTCTATATAAACAAAGAGTAAACCCCTCCGTAGCACTAAGTCCGCATAAATAAGGAGTAAACCCCTCCGCGGCATTAAGTCTATATAAATAAGGAGTAAACCCCTCCGTAGCATTAAGTCCGTATAAATAAGGAGTAAACCCCTCCGCGGTAAGTCTATATAATTAGGAGTTAACCCTTCTATAGGCAAATAAAAGTCTACTTAAATAAGGAGTAAACCCTTCCGTAGAAAAAAGTCTATATAATTAGGAGTTAACCCCTCCGTAGCCTATAAATAAGGAGTTAACCCCTCCGTAGAAAGAAAAACTCGCTTATTAGCACTCTGCATTTATAGTAGGCACTCGAGCCGTACCGATCTTAAAAGACACTAATATATTACGGTTTAAAGATAAGGCTTACCTCGACCGCTTAATCCTAAAAAGGCAGGTATATCGACGAGACCTTCTAGCTGTCCTAACATATTATAGATAGCTTAAATAATACCTACTCGGCCCTTAATTCGAGGAGGCGGAGAAAACGCATCTTTAGAGTTATAAAGAAATAAAGTCCTAGACCGAGGTTAACTCTAAAACACTCACGAAGAAAGGCTAAGTCCTCGACTATATATAGGTATATATATATAAAACAGATAAGCACGGAAGGCTCTTAAAGTATAAGGCAAGACTAATAGTCCGAGGGGATTAATAGCTTCGAAACGGATAAAAGACCTACGCGGTAACCCTCGTAGGACGAAGCTTTTAAACACTTATAACGATAGCTATAAGGTTCGACCTTAAACTAATATAGTACGATACGGTTAACGCGTTCGTTAACGTAAGACTCAACGAGATTATATATATAAAGATGCCGCTAGGGTATAGAAAACACTCTATTATCCTCCGACTTAATAAAGCCCTCTACGGACTGCGAAAATCCCCTCTTTTATAGTATCGCGAACTTACGTTAATACTTCGGGAGATAGGGTTTTAGATAATACCGCACGAACTATACTACTTAACGTTTAACGGCATTATTGTCTTCTTTTATATAGATAATATTGTCTTTATATATTATAAGAAGGATTAAGATAGGGCTAAATCTCTTTAAAAACAACTTCGGGAAAAATATAAGCTTATAGGCGGCGAAAACCTATAATAGTTCCTTAGCATTAAGATTCTATAAGACCGTATTTAACGGTATATTTAGCTATTATAAGCCGCTTATATTAATAAGATCTACCGACTTATAAAGAAACGCCGCCCCTTTAACACACCGATAGGGGTAAAAGAGCTTCTCCCTTACGAAGGGATCGCTAAACACTATAAGATATAAGCCTACTAGGTAAACGTAGGTTCTATACTATACGCGGCGGTTATCACCCGCCCCGATATCGCGTTTACTACGTTAAGACTATGCAAATTTAACGCTAACCTTAGACCGGACTATAAAAATGCCGTCGATCGAGTTCTCTATTATCTATACTATACTTAGGGACTTACGCTTCGTCTAGGGGGTAGGGACGACTTCGAAGTAGTAAGTAACGCCTCTTTTGCCGATAATACCGACCGGAAAAGCTCTTAGGCATTTGCTATAAAGCTATTCGGAGGCTTAATCGGCTAAAGAGCTAATAAATAAGATATAGTTATAACCTTAATAACCGAGGCTAAGCTCCTAGCGTTATTATAGGCAGTAAAGGAGTTAATCTACGTAAGTAGGCTTATTAAAGAGCTCGACGTCTCCCTCGATAACTCCCGCATTTGTATTTAATATAATAACATATAGACTATCCGACTAATTACTGCCGAAGTCGCTACTCTATAAACGAAGCTTCGCTATATAGACATTTACAACTATTAGCTTCGTTAAGAAATCCTTAATAAGACCCTCGATATTAAATATACACCTACCGCGAAGATAATAGCCGACGGCTTTACTAAGGCACTTTAAGGGCCCTCCTTTAAAGCCTTTATTAAATAAATAGGCCTTTACGATATTACCTAACGCCTCGCCGATTGAGAACTCCCTAAAACGACCGACGAAATAATATAAACCGATATATATATAGTATAGAAAGGTTAAGAGATATAAATAGGCCGATAAAGCCGTATCCTCGGGGGTAATAGTATCGATATTAAGCATAATACACACGCGTTAGAGGAAACACTACGTATAGGCGCCGGTAATAAGAAATAACTATAAGGAACCTAGTTCCTTATGCGTATTACTAAGCCCTATACAAAAACGTTAGGGAGACGATAGATAAGGGGCCTCGTTAAATATCTACGAGCATTAACTAAGCTAGAGGCGTTTAAACACTCGATTAAGTATTAAATAAGAAGGAAGCTCTCCCGTAGTAAGGGCACCTACTATAGGTAGCGGAGGAAGGAAGAACATTAGCGTATCTCGCAATAGTGACTATTCCGTCGATTTCGGCACGACGTATTAGGGAATCGAGCATAGGCTGCTAAACGACTAGCCTCGCAATATCGCTACGAGCATTAGCTGCTAAACGACTTATAAACGACTATAAATACCCTTAACAACGGTAGACCGAAGAGGAACAATGCTTCTACGTAGTAAGGGCATCTACTATATATAGCGGCGGAGATAATAGAGGAAGTATAAGAGCTTATAAAGCCGCACTCGTTAGAGCGCTTAAGCGCAGGATTAAAAGGGCAGGGATTAAAGATATCCCGTCCCGATGGCTTAACGATAGAACGAGGATTAAAAACTCATCGGATTTCAGCTATTTAGCGACCTCTTAATGCTAGCTTCCCTCCCTTAAATTCGGGATCGAAGCTAGGGGGGTGTGTTAGATTACATAATAGAGGTTACAACGATTAGGTCAGCATAACCGCTACGTAACGTAAGGGAAATATCCCTTAAATACGGCCCCCTTATAAAAAGAAGGGAAGCACGCATAACACGCATTATTATATATTACATTAATATAACCTCTTTACTATACAACCTATCTAGACCTATTATAACGCTTAATTAGTCCGAGCCGTAGATCTACGATTAATAAGTTATTAGATCTTTAATATACGGCTCGGACTAAATAAGCACAATTGTAGGTCTTAATAGGTCTAATAGGTTGTATAGCAAAAGAGGTTGTATTAATATAATAATAAAGATCTATATATAGCCCCTATTTTCTTAAGGGGCTTGTTTTATAGGAAATTTTCCACGAAGCTATATAACGGTTATACTAACCTAATGTAGTAGCCTCTATTATATAATCTAATACACCCCCCTAGCTTCGAACCTATATCCGCGGGAGGGAAGCTAGCATAAAGAGGTCGCTAAATAGCTTAAATCCGATAAGTTTTTAATCCTCGTTCTATCGTTAAGCTATCGGGTCGGGATATTATTAATCCTTGCCCTTTTATTCCTACGCCTAAGCGCCTTAGAGAGTGCGGCTTCTTAAGCTCTTATACCTCTTCTTAATCCTTTAAGGACCCTTCGTCCTTACTATTTTCCTTCTTAGCTCTCTACGCTTAATCGAGCTATAGAGCCTTTAAACGCAGCTATGCGCAGCCTCTTTAAGCCCTAGGTCCGTCGTCTCTCTAACGTCGTCGCGGGGCGTAAAGCACACTTCGAGGCTATCTATAGCCTTATACCTCTTAATCTTCCTATACTATATAATTATCGGTTTATATCGCTTCGTCGGTCGATTCGGGGAGCTCTTAATTAGCGAGGCGTTATAAGATATCGTAGAGGCCGATTTATTTAATAAAGGCCTTAAAGGAGGGCCCTTAAAGCGCCTTTATAAAGCCGTCTGCTATTATCTTCGCGGTAGGAGTATACTTAACTTCGATAGTCTTATTAAGGACCTCCTAACGAAGCTAGTAGTTATAAGTATCTATATAGCAAAGCTTCGTCTATAGAGTCGCGACTTTAGCCGTAACTAGTCGGATAGTCTAAGTGTTATTATATTAAATGCGAATTCGGGAGTTATCGAAGGAGACGTCGAGCTCTTTAATAAGCCTGCTTACGTAGATCGACTCCTTTACTGCCTATAATAGAGCTAGAAGCTCCGCCTCTATTATTAAAGTTATAATAGTATCCTATTTATTAGCTCTTTAGCCGATTAGGCCTCCGAATAGCTTTATAGCAAATGCCTAAGAGCTCTTGCGATTAGTATTATTAGCGAAAGAGGCGTTACTTACTACCTTAAAGTCGTCTCTACCCCTTAGACGAAGCGTAAGTCCACGAGTGCGGTGTAAATAGTAGATAACTCGATCGATAGCTTCTTTATAGTTCGGTCTAGGGTTAGTATTATATTTGCAGAGTTTTAATATAGCAAACGCGATGTCGGGTCGGGTGATAACCGCCGCGTATAGTATAAAGCCTACGTTTACTTAGTAGGACCGTATCTTATAGTGTTTAGCGATCCCTTTATAAGGAAAGAGGTCGTTTACTCCTATCGGTATATTAAATAACCTACGTTTCTTCGCTAGTCGGTAGATCTTATTAATATAAGCGGCTTATAATAGCTAAATATAACCCTATTTGCAATTACGTAGAATCTTAATACTAAGGAACTATTGCAGGCTATTACCGCTTATAAGCTTATACTTTCCTTTAAGCTAATTCTAAAGCGATTTAGCCTTCTCCTAATCCTTCTTATAATATGCAAAAACGATATTATTTATATAGAAGAAGACGATAATGCCGTTAAACGCTAAGCAGTAAGGTTCGTGCGGTACTATCTAGAATCCTATCTCCTAAAGCGTTAACGTAAGTTCGCGATACTATAGAAGAGGGGATTTCCGTAGTCCGTAGAGTGCCTTATCGAGCCTAAGCACGATCGAGTATTTCCTATATCCTAAAGGCATCTTTATATAGATAATCTCGTCGAGGGTAGCGTTAACGAAGGCGTTTATAGCGTTATACTATATTAGCTCGAGATCGAACCTTACCGCGATCGTTATAAGTGTCTAAAAACTCCGTCCCGTAAGAGTAGCTACGTAGGTCTCTTGCCCGTTTCTAAGCTATTAATCTCCTTATATAACTAGTCTCGCCTTATATTTAGAGAGTCTCCTATGTTTGTCTGTCTTATATATATATACCTATATATAGTTAAGCACTTAGCCTTTCTTTATAAGTATTTTATAGTCGACTTTAGTCTACGACCTTATTTCCTTATAGCTTTAAAGATATAATCGCTCCGCCTCCTTAAAGTAAGGGCTAAGTAGATAGTGTTTAAGCTATCTATAATATATTAGCATAGCGGGAAGGTCTCGCCGATACACCTGCCTTTTTAAGATTAAGCGGTCGAGGTAAGCCTTATCCTTAAATCGTAGCGTATTAGTATTTCTTAAGGTCGGTACGTGTTATATAATAGACTAATATAATTAGTATACTACGGGGGTTATCGAAAGGATAGGATGCTACTAGCCGCAATAAGGCCTAGGAAGGGAGTTAGGCCGGCTAATAGTTCTATTAGTAACGGACTATCTACCGGTTGCGAAGGTAAGTATAAGGTAAAGTAGGGTTTTAACTATTAAATAATATAGAAAATAATTACTTATCCCTTTTATTCTTAGGCCGGGGAAGATGCCTATTATATGCCTATATTACTATCTAGGTTTTTACTATAAAATCCCGGTGTATTACTATAGCTTCCCTAAGAAATCTCCTTAATAATACCTAATCGCGTATTACTATATATACGTAATCCTCTCTTTATATATGCCTTAACGCGGTGATTTCCCCCTATTATATGCTTTACGTATTATAGTAAAATCCCTATAATACGCGTTGTAAAATAGCCGTAAAGTCGTAGCGTAATGCCGGGGTTTACCTATACTAGATTTTACTATAATATTACCGTACTATAACCGTAAAATGCCTATAAAATACCCGTAAAATATAGTAGGGCAATATTAGCGTAGTCTAAGGTTAACCCGTATCTATATAGGTATATACCTATTAAGGTCTTATACTATAATAAATGCCTACCTTAAAGAGATATACTACGCTTTTATAGTACTCGCGGATTAATAGGAAGCGATCTAGGCGATAGGAGATAAGGCGTAGACTATAGATATAAGAATAAGGGACGTAGGAACGGTCGAGTAGAGATAAAGCACGTAAGGAAAGGGCGAAGGCTATATTAGACGACCGGCATAAAGTAGGTAGACCGTTGTATTAGGACGGCGGGCGACGAAGGCGAGAAACTATATTAAACGGCTAACGTAAAGCAGGCGAGGTACTATAGCGGATAGCGAGTATCGGGCGGCGAACGCCAAACGAATATAAAGCTTAAAGGGATTAAATAAATAAAGCGAGACGCGGCAATAGATAAGGCGAGACGCGGAAAGACGAGTAAAAAGCCGTATTATATAGCTAGAATAATAAGGCAAACGCTAAGATAAAAGAGCCGTATTAAATAGCTAAAAGAGTAAGGAAAAACGCTTAAGACAAGCCGTATTAAATAGCTAGAAGAGTAAGGAAAAACGCCGAGAGGGCGAGACTAAGCAAATAAAAGATAAGCCCGGCTAAGCGGGGGTAGGGCTAGCGGCGCTAAAGGCCTTATCGCTAAGGACCTTATCGCCGGCGATAACGACGGGGGCTATAGCGAATGCTCCTAAGGATACCGTGCGTTATATCCCGGCGGTAGATAGGCGTATATAGGGGCGCGGATTATCCGATAAGTAATATACGGCTTAATCTTCCTAAGAAAGGGCTATAAGCACTACCGCCTTATAGATAAAGACGTCGCGCGGGTTAGCGGCGGATAGCTTACCGGCGCGCGCGATCTATAGGTTACTATAGCGGCTAATAGGGAATAAGACCGGCGTTACGCGAATAGTAACACGCGTATCGCCTACGAGCGGGGAGCTTACCGGGACCGATAGGTCTAAGGCGAACCCGTTGCCGACTAGCCGTGTTTAATACGCGGCGGCGAATTCCGCCGCCGCTATCCTACTAGCTAGGATTGCCGAGGCGGCGGACGCTAGGACGTAGGCGGTAAGGGCGCTATCGTCGATTAGTATAGTCGGTATATTAAAGTAGACGAGCAAAAAGCTTAGCAGCCCGGCTATAGCGGCGAATGCCGGTAAGGTAAGGTTATCGCTAATTTAGCACTAAGTACGGGTAAAAAGGCTCGCTAAAGTAATAGCAATAGCGGTATTCCCGTAAAGTAGTATAAAAGTGCCTAAGTAAATAACAGCGGCGGATATAATAGCGTTATGCATTAAGATCTTATGCTTAGCGATCTATAAGCGTAGAGGCATTAGCGGGGCGGACGTAGCGATAAGAGTAAAGCGGGCCGTATCGTCGTAGTAACGACGATAGAGCGTGCTATAGGAAACCGCGAAGATATTATTAGGTAACGCATTCCGTCGTTCGCGCGGTAAGTCGTTAGCGTTAGCTAAAGAAGAATAAAGGGCGCTAGCTAATATATTAAACGTACGCTAAACGTGCCGTTGAAAAAGCGGGGCTATAAGCGTCGCTAGAGTCCTAAAAGCGGCGAAGGCCGCCTTAGCCACGGTTATATACGCGGTAATAGCCCTAGCGTGCTAAACGACGCGGAGGATAGCTTAGATTTCTATAGCTTCGGCCGGGGAGAGGGCTTTAAATATAGCCGCGGTAAGGGCGTCGGCTAGCGTTAAGGTAAGCTAAGCTATACCGAAGGCGTTTTTAGTAAGGTCGTCCGTTACGTAAAAGATATTCCCCGTAAATCCTTTAAGTATTATAGGCAAAGGGGGCTAGGCCGCGTTAGGAAGAAAGCGCTTTATTAGGTCGCGACGGGGGCGAGTAAGCGTAAAGCACGCTATTAGCGTAGACTAATAGCCGTCTAAGGAAGATACGAGAGGGATAGCTAAGCGATAGGGACGCTCTAGGGTAAAGGTAAGGGCCTTAGGAAGGTCGGGGTTTAAGAAGTATCGCCTATCGACTGCCTCGCCGGATAAGCAATTATATCTTTCTTTTGTAATAGCGTCGACGAAATCCTAGTAAAGAGTAAGGTTTACGTTTTTCTACGCTATAAAAGACGCGGCGGTTATAATAACAACGAGGGGTGCTATCGCGCTAATAGAAAAAGCCACTAGTAATATTAATTATATTACTGCCCCTTATATACACCTTATAAAGCCGACTATAAGCCGCACTTATATCGCACCTTATACTTATCCCCTTTTTAATAGTAGTATATCTTAGGCTATATATATCTCCCTCGACTATATAACCTAGCGTAAACTATAGGCCTCGGCAACTATAGGCAGGAATAACCTAGTAGACGTTAACCTAAAACGTAGATACTATCGTCGTATTGCCTTAATACGCCGCCTATACGCTTCTATAGACGGTACGTAAGCTACGCCTACGCTAATGCACCTACCTTATAGCTAGCTGCCCTAAGCCCCTTTCTTTAAGGGGTCTTAAACAAGGAGGCTATTAATTAATATTACAATTATAATAACGACGAGGGGTACTATCGTGCTAATAGTAAAAGCCACTAGTAATATTAATTATATTACTACCCTTTACGTATACTTTATAAAGCCGACTATAAGCCGTACTTATATTACACCTTATAGCGGTACTCTTAAGCGATTAAAGAAGATAGGGCTCGCTGCCGTAGATTTATATAGCGTGCTTAAATCTAGGTAAGGTAAGGCGGGGAGGTTAGCGGGCGACTTAATCGCTAAAGAGGGCACGAAATGCCGGGTCGTAGGATAGAACGCAACTACTAGGGATAGGAGGAACCGCGAAGGACTATATAAGGCCGCGGGGAGAAGTAGCGAGCTAAAAGCGTCTAACAACGAGCGAAGAGAAGGAAGCTCGACGGGGCGCGGTAGTAGAAGAAAACAAAAAGAAATTTAAAATAAAAGCGCGGAATAAGCAAGATAGCTAACGGTTAACCGCCGAAGATCGGTAGTTAACGTAGTAACGCTTACGGCGAGCTAGTAAAGACGTTTATAAGTAACGCCCTATAAGTTATAAGGATTTCTCCTTAGGCTAAGGGGGCTTATACGCGGCGAGGGCTAGCGCGCGCTGCTTCTTAGTCTAAGTAATCCTCGTAGTAAATAGCTCTTATTATATACGGAACTCGTCGATAATATCCTATTAGGCGAAGTCCTAAGCGGGAACCTAGGAATTATAACTGCTAGGCTATCCCTTCTAAGTAATAAGGAACTCTTCGCGTGCTACGCCGCGACTATATTTACGCTTACGCGTATTAAAGATATAGTCGACTTCTTAGTAATCGATGTCTAGTTTAAGGCTAGGGCGGGAGTCGGGTGCATCCGCCGGCTTAAGCTAGGCTATAGATACTATAAGGTAAATATTTATAGAGTTATCTATATCGAGGCGGTACGCTAGGTAGCCGATCCGCTCTATAATTAGGAAAGGGCCTATACGCCGCTCCTTAAGCTTAGCGACGCGTCCGTTAGCGATAGAGTAGCTTTTATTAAGCTAAAGCTAGGCCTAATCGCTAGGTTTAAACTCGAGCTTATAGTGCTTTATATTATATCGCCGCTTTATAGCGGCCTAAGCGTAGGCGAGAGATATATAGGCCTGCTTTTAAAGAACCTATCGGTCGCTAGCGCCGGCTTATTCGCTAAGGAAACGTAAGCTATCGTCTATACGTTAGCCGGTAACGAGCTCGCTTAAGGAAGTCTAGATAACGGCGGAGAAGGAGTTATTAAGCGAGAACTATAGAGGTAAGAGGGCCTCGACCTAGCGCTTATTAGGGAAGTCGGCGGTAAAGAATTAGAGGGCGATTTCGACTATTTAGTTCTAGCGCTTAGAGAAGCCGTCGGTCTAAAGGTGCTATACGGTAGAGACTAAAAGCTTAGATCTAAAGGCTTTCTATAATATACGCTAGAAGTCGGATATAAACTTAAGGTCGCGGTCTAAGATAATCTACTTAAGAATCCCTTAATTATAGTAAATAAGCTTATAGTATAAGGTCTATGCCTAATCGTTTACGGTAAATTAATCATAGCTTAAAAGCAAAAGGTATATCTTAGAGAATTTATCGGTAACTATAAGTAGAGTATTAAAGTATTCGCTTACGGGCGTCTTTTATAAAAGACTTTTAGAGGGGACGTTAGGCAACCCTATAACGAAATCTATAGCGACTATATAGAAAAGGACGCTTAGCGTACGGATAGGGACTAGCTCGCCGGCGGGCTTAAGCCGGTTTAACTACTTCCTTTTATATATATCGTATTTCGCGACGAAATCGTCGATTCGATAAGAGAGCCGACTAATTATAAAGCTAAAGGAGAGCTCCTTTTATATATAGCGCCTACTAGCGTAGAACTTCCGCTAGTATTTGTCTTCGATTATTAGTTCGACGTACGCCTTAGGGATATAAAGGCGTCGCCGTCCGTCGGTCTCTTTAAGGTAGAGGAGGCCGTTAAGGATAAAGAACGCGAGTCCTTCCTTAAAGCCGTTGGGGCTAAGCTAATCGATAATCTAAGACTATCGGGGATTGTCTATATATCCCGCCTTAATTTCCTAGCGGAGCGCCGGAGTTATAACGGCCTTAGTAACTAAGTAAACCCTATTAATAAGGGCCTCGTCTTCCTATATCCGATCGAGCTCGCCGGGCCTAATAGGAGGGGTCTCTATCGTTAGTAGCTAAGAAAGCGAGTCGGCTAAGACGTTCTTAGCGCTAGGAATATAATAAACCTCGAGCGGGAATTAGCTAAGGTACTAAGATACAAGGACAAAGCGGTTACTACTCTTTATACTAATCGTAAATAATAATTACTATTTAACGATCACGTATATAGTGGCGTAGTCGGTAAGCACTATAATTTTTGGCTCTATTATAGAGATAAGGTAAGACTAAAGCTTACGATAGGCCTAAATAAGGCATCCTACTTTAAGCTCTATAAGCTAGTATCGAGGCTCGCCTCCCTAAAGCTAGCGGCTAAGGTAAAGAATAGGCTGAATGCTTATATAAAGGGGGCCTTACGCTAGGTTCTACGTTATACCGGGAGCGATATAAAAAAGCACGACTTTAAAACCGTCGTAACTAGCGTTAAGCTAGATAAATAGCTAGCTCTTTAAGTCGAAGTAGTAAAGTTTAGCGTCGGCGGTAAAAGCGTCGGTAATATCGTAAAATGCCTAAAGCTCCTCCGGCGTTAGATCGAACTTAGCATTTGCGGTAAAATAGACTTAGGCTTGCCTAGAGGGTAGCTTCCCTTCGTCTCGAGCGGACTTAAGCTCGTCTATCTTACGTCGCTATAGCGGTTCGATATACTATAAGAAGTAGGTGACTAAGTATCGTAACTAATTAACTAGGCCGATCTATTTCTTAAGGGCTTATAAGGTATTAAGGAATATAATAGAGCGTAATACGCAGACCCTCTCGTCTATATTTATAAGGCCGATGCCGTCGACTTAAAAGCTAAGCAGCTATATAAAAGGGTACCTAAGGAAAGACTTCGGCGCGGATAGGGCGAGGTTATAGTCGGCGAATAGCTAGAAGATTGCCGTAAGGTAAGCGAGGTGCTCTTTAACAGAATTAGAGAAGATAATAATATCGTCGATATACACGGCCGCGTAATCTATATAGTCCCGGAGGATCTAGTCTATAAATCGCTAGACGTATATAAGGGAGTTTTTATATCCTATTAGTGCTACCGTAAGGCGTTCTAGCCCTCGGTAGGAAACTATCGTAAAGCGTTTACGATAGTAGAGATAGACGAGGAACTAGTAGAAGAAGGATTAAGCGTTAACAGCGGAGATAAATCGTTTTCCCTAAAGCTTTTAGATTATATCGGCCTAAAGCGGTATAGGGTAACTATCGGGTATAGCGACGTTATTAAACACGCGTAGGTCGACGACTATTTAAGGCTTTTCCTTACCGTTAACGGTCCGCTATACGACGAAGACTAGGGAGGCGAAGGGGGTTGCTTTTATAGCTTATTCTATTCGGCCTTTTCGGTATAGCTTATCGTATGTCTCGTCGATATATTCCCTATCCTATTAGTTTAAAAGGTATATATAAGACGCGATCTTTTTCTAGTGCTAATTATCGGCGAGCGGGATCTTTATATAGTAATCCGTATAGACCTTAATAGTGCTTTAGTTAGTCTAAAGTAAGGGGAATTTATCGGCTAATTGCTTAATATTCTCGGTAAACTTAGGGTCGGTAGCGTAGATTTTTACTCTATCCTTCGACTCGATCTTTAGAAACGAGGTCTCGTGCTTAATGCCGAGCTTAAGATGCTAGTTAAAGCCGCTATCCTATAAGGGTAGTTTCCCGTCGGGGATATTAAGCGCTTCGGCTAACTCTAAGTCGTCTTAGTCTTCGGAAGATTCTAAAGCGGACTAGCCGTCCGGGGATAAATCGGGGATCGTAGTATACGTACTAATATTTATAAACTAGATTTAGTTATAAAGGTTAACGACGGTTTTAATTTATTGCCTTTTATAAATCCTTATCGTACGACTGCTAGTATTTACTATAACTAAGGATTAGCCTTTAGAAAATAGGCTATAGGCGAGCTCTATCTTTATTAGGAAAAACATTAGGTCTTTATTAGCGGGAAGGTCCTTAATATTAACCGGAAGACTTACGGTTATACCGGGCGGAACGTAGATATCCGCTATACTATAGACGGTTTTATAGACTTAAGGTCCGTCCCGTTCTAAATAAGCGTCGATAGATAAATTGCCGTAGGCTTTAATAATTACGTAGCTCGATAAGTTTATAACGTCTACCTAATGCGGGATGCTTTAGGATTAGCCGAGCAGTAACCTAGTCGGCTGCTTAAGGTTAATCTAAGCGCTAACTCGTATAGCGCCGACTTTAAGGTCGCCGTTAATCTTACTAGGGATATATATATTAAAGTCGGCCTATCCCTCTATAGTAGCGCTACCGATTTTAGTAAAAGGGCGTTTCTTAGTAAAGTCGACTAAAACGTTATCGAAGTTAGCGAGGAAGTTTAGATAAACGCAACTATAATCGGCGCTAGTATCGACGTATACTTTATATTAGTTAGTAGGCCTATCTTTACTATATGCTATAATACAGGCGTGCGTAAAGCGGGATAGCCTATCTAAGGAGTCGGCGGGTCTTAACGGCGTGGCTTATATAATTAGTATATCGCCGATTAGGGTAGGGATAACGTAAGGCCTTATAGGCAAAGGATCGTCCGTAGTAAAGTTAATATAGTCGGGCTCGTCCTCTTCGTCTACGTCTATAGGGTCTAGCTCGCCGCTCGACGTTAGGTCGTCTTTATAGGCATAAAGAATCTAGTTAATAATATGCTAAGGTAGGCAAGCTCTTCTACCGTCGGTTGCTTTAGCTTTGATTTCCTAAGCGAGGTTAATAACGATAGGGTTATCTCTAGAACCGTTTATAGGTTTAGTCGTAGGCGGGTCCTTAGGCTTAGACTAAGGTCGAAGCGCGGGCGTTATTGCTAGAGCGGGAGGGACTTATACGGCTAGTGTTAGCGTCTTCTTAGGGTTAGTAGCGTTAGGCTTATTTAAACGCTAACCGCTTGCTTTAGTGCTATACTTAGATCGCGGCGTAGAATTAGATTATAGCGATCCCTATATATTGCGTTAGCCGTAGTTCGGCCGCTAACCTCCGGCGGATTATTAGGGTTTCGCGGCTAGCTTATTAGCTAGCCTGCCCTAAGATCCGGCTATAAGCTTAGTCTAGAGCTAGGGAATTATCCGTTCGTATTCTATAACCTAACTATCGAGGTCGTTAGCTCTTATAGGCCGTCTAAAGGATTCTCGAAGTAAGGTGTCGAGCCGCTAATAAACTATTATAATAAGGTGCTAATCGGTGTATAAGGCTACTTTAGCCTTCCGCTTTAAGCGCGATATCTATCTGCGAAAGTCGGCACCGCTAATAATATCCTCGATAGAAAAGTATTCCTTCTAAAGCGCTTATGCTACGACTTCGGGCCGGGTAGCGAAGCGAGTCCTAAGCTTCTAGCACTATGCCCTATAGCCTAGGCCCGGGGTATAAAGCAATAACCGGTCTAACTCCGAGAGGTCTCTAGAGTACTATTCGATCGCGGTTCCTCTAAGGAGGCTAAGGACTAAGGCGGCTAGTTCGTTAGCGTACTTAGTCCTACGGATAGTAACTATAATAGGGTAAGTAGAGTAAATGCATAATTGCCCTCCGTATAGGTATGTTAACGATCTATATAAGGGCTAAGTATCCCGCTCTTATACGTATAGGTAATACCCCTCTATGCGCTGCTATGCCCTTACCCGCACGTAATAATACGGGTTAAGCCGTAGGCCTAATCCCTTACTATAGTTAAAGACCCTTATATAAGACCCCTACCCAGCCGTCGGAGAGAGGAAAAAAAAAGTGACGTTATGCTAGGTGCAGCTACCGCCCTCTTCTACCCCGTATATCTTACAACCGCGCCTTTTCCCTCTTTCCCTCCTCTATAAGCTCGCTGCCGCCGTCGAATATAGTATATACCGCTCCCGTCGATAAGGATCCGTAGCTAGAGCTAACGTAAGAAGTCGTCCTTACCTAATATCTCGCTCGTCTTTAAGGTCGATGCGGATGCCTTTATCGATACCGCCCTTTATTCGCCTGCGTCGCTACCTATAGAGGACGCTACGCGACCTATACTATTACCCGCGCCGACGGCCACCCGCTTAATAATAATAAACGACTATAAGGCGGTAAGGCCCTCGGATTCTAAGTAGTTAACGCGCTTCCCGCTAGTATAACCTTAGAGCCCGCTCCTATCGCCGCCCCTATCGCTAAGGATATCGACGAAGACGACGACGAGGAGAAAGAGCCGCCCTAAGTACGTTTAACTATTCTATCCTGCTATCGCTAAAGCTAACCGTTATAGCATAAGCGGAGCATTACTTACGGCGCGAGCCGTTAATCGCTTTGCGTTCGGTACGCTACGTAGGGCTTAGCGTATATAGACTAAATAGCGCGCCCTGCCGGAAGTTGCTTTAATTATGCGCGAGCCGGGCGCGTATACGAGGCTGCTTTAGCCGTCCTCCTATCGGCGGCCGCCGCTTAAAAAGCGGCGCCCGTCGGTAAGGACGCGGTTAAAGCTAAACGAGTGTACGTCGCTACGGCCGCTGCGTACCGTAACCTACGCACTTTAGAACGTGCCGGGCTTTTGCCTAAGTAAGTGCTTACTATCCTTACCGCTCCCCCTCCTACGGTATTTGTTAACGACTATAGGGATGCCGCGACTAACGCACTATCGCCCGCCGTCCTCGCCGGCTTATCGCCCGCCGCTCCTAACGCTGCCGCCGCTATACTATCCTAGCTAGTAGGGCTTAAGGGCCGTATTAGCGCCTTAAAGAACCCGGATAGGGAGGAGTAGGATAGGGAGGAGTTAGACGGAGATAAAGGGGAGGAGCTAGAGACCTTAGTATAAAAGCGCGCTCGTCGTTAGCTATAACGTAGCTTATTATATAAATAAGAGCTAGTTCCGCCTTAATAAAAGCGCCCGTCTAGGGAAAAACCGTGACTATAGTATTAAAGCGTACCGCTTTATTCCGTGCGGACCGACGTACCTAACGAGCGCCTCCCTCCGCTAGTTGCGGATCGCGGTCGTTATCCGCCGACCTAAAGCATGCCTTAAAGCGGTCGAGGGCCTTTGTGTTCTATAACTTAGACAGCGGCTGCTAAGTTAGGTCGTAATACCTATGCTACTAGACGAGCACTTCGCGTCTCTTACCGCGGCTAACCTACTTCTAACAAGCGGTAAAGACCTCGTCGACTATAAACTCCTCTTCGCCCTTAACTAGAATAGCGGGGGGCTAGGGGTCTACGGTGACTTAGCTAGGCATTAGGTCTATAGCTACGCGTTATAGTAGGTCGACGTTAAATATATTATATACGTCGATTAGGAGTCCCTCTAGCTTTACTACTTATAGGCTAAGCACCTGCTTAACTATAAACTTTGCGTAGAGCTAATCGAGCTTCTTCTTTAGCCGGGCGGAGTTATAGTTCCGGAGGTCGAGCTATACTTTATCGCCTACCGCGAACCGGTCTACGGGGTCCCGGCGCTTATTAGCGTGCCGCTCCTAGTCCTAAGTAGCTAAGGCTATAGAGGACTAGTAGAGGTCGGTAACGTCTTAAAACTTCCGCATAAATAAGGTCGCCCGGCCCTCTAAGGTAGCGCTTAAATGCTTCTCCGCCTCTACGTCCGCGGCGATAAGGATAGGGGACGAGGGCTTGTACCTATATAAGGCGAAAAAGGGGGATATGCTAATCGAGCTATACGTCCTCCTATTAAGCGCTATCTAAGCTACGGGTAGCTACTTATCTTAGTCCCCCTAGTTGCGGTCGATTACCCTTCGTAAGTAAGCCTATACCTCTTAGTTTAAGCGTTCCGGTCCTCCGTTAGTCTAAGGGTAGTACGCTATGCTTAGTAGTTATATAATCTATAGCAGCTTATATAGGTGCTATTAAAAGCGGCTCGTCTAGTTCGACCCCCTATCGCTCGTAATCGACGTCGGCTACTAATAGTACCGGGCGTAGTATATAAGGAAGCGCTTAGCGTATGCCTCCGTCTCTATAAAGGGCATCGGTTTAAATATAACCTCCTTGCTTAGACGGTCCTTAATCACCTAGAGGTTACGGTTGCCGCTCTCCGTAAGGGGGAGGTCCGTAATAAAGTCTATCTAGATATACGTATAGAAGCGATTAAGGATCGGCAAAGACTTTAGTAGCCCCTTCTTTAGCGCCCGCTAAATCTTAGTGCGGCCGTAGATATTATAGTTACGGAGGAAGCGGCGAATATAAGACTATATAAGGGGCTAATAGAAGTCTCGCGAGACCGCGGCTATTATGCCCTTACGGCCGGGGTAGCTAATAACGCCTGCATTATATACTAGCTGCGTTACTCGCCCTCGAAGCTCGTTCCGTTCCTTAAGCTCCGGTAGCGAGTCCTATGCTACGGCCTCCGTCGTTAGAGGGGAGCCGGGGACCTAAAGCCGTCCCCGGAACCGAAGGCGGCCCTTAGGGTCGACGTAATAGTCTGCGATTTAAACTTTAAGCCCGAGTTTAAGGTTAAAGGTCCGGGCTCCGGCTTCTATAGAGCGGCGTACGCTCCCGTACGTGCTGTCCTAGGCCGCTAGCCGGTCCTAAAGTCGCTAGAAGTCGTTATCTTTAAAGACACGGCGACTAACGCTACTCTAGACGTCTAGCGGTACTACGGCGGTAACCTCCTCGTCTAGAACAGCGGCGTCCTCCGTGTCTACGAGGGTAGCGCTAAGGTACGTGCGGAGCGCCTCCTTCGGGATTATCTATATGTCCTTAGCCTTATGATTATCGCTAGAAGGCCGGTCTTAATCCCTCCGCGAGAGGGCGTCCGGTATAGCTGCCTCCCTGCCGGGCCTATACTTAATCCGGAAGCGGAAGCGCGAAAGGTACTCGGCCTAACGCGCCTGCCGTTCCGAAAGGTGCTATCGGGTTATAAAGTACTTAAGGTTCCTATAGTCTATAAGGATCTCGAAGTCCTTATAGCTGCGGAGCTCCGCCTGCTATTGCTTAAAGCAGCTAATAATAGCAAGCATCTCCTTATCGTAGATTACGTAATTGCGCTCGGCTAGGCTTAGCTTACGGGAGTAAAACGCTACGGGGCGGCGCTAGCCGTTAACCTCTTAGGATAGCGTGCCCTTAAGCGTATACCCGCTATAGTCCGCTTTAAGAGTCGCGGAACGATTAAAGTCCGACTAAAGTAGCACTAGCGCCTACGAGAAGAGATCCTTTAGAGTCTAGAACGCCTCTACTTATATAAAGCCCTATTCGAACAGGGCGCCCTTCCCTATAAGGTCGACTAGCGGGGTAACGATATAAGAAAACTCCTGAATAAATATCCGGTAGTAGTTAGCGAACCTAAGGAAGCTTCGCACGCCCTTTTGCGAAGTCGGCGCCGCTTAGTCGCGAATCGCCTAGATCTTTACAAGGTCCGCTTAAATACTAACGCCCGCGATAATAATAAAGCCGAGATACTTAACCTACGTAACGCCGAATTCGCACTTATCTAAGTCGAGGTGTAAACCGTATAAAGCTAGCCGATTAAGCACTTTCCGCACTTTAGCTATATAGTCCTCGTAGCTCCCGCTTAAGTAGATAAGAATATTATCTATATAGGCGGAAGCAAACTCGTCGAGGAACTCCTAAAGGATGCTATTAATATAGCGTTAAAAGGTAGCTAGGGCGCTAGTAAGCCTAAACGGCGTTACTATCTACTCGAAGAGGCTATAATAAGTGCGGAACGCGGTCTTCTACTTATTACCTACCGCGATTTACACCTTATAAAACGCCTAATAGATATCTAGTTTAGTAAACTACTTTGCCTTTGCGATATTACGGAGTGTCTCCCTAATTAGCGGAAGTAGGTACTAATCCGGACGAGTTATCGCGTTAAGGGCTTTATAGTCGACGTAGAATCGCAGCCCGCTACCCGGCTTCCGCGTGAATAAGACCGGGGCCGCTGCTTCCGACGAGCTAGCCTAAATAAACCCTTTATCTAGTAGGTCGCGTAAGGTCTTCTTTAAGACGAGCAGCTCGTCCCGGGATATACTATATAATAGCCTAAAGGGCGGAACTATATTATTGCCGTTAGCATCTTAGCGGAGAGGAACGGCGTGGTTAATGCTAGGCTTATACGGGTTAAGCTTATTAGCCTCGCTCTTCGTAAAGAGCGGAAGAAGGTCGTAGAACTACGCCGGGATTATCTAGCGTAGCTCGGACTCCGTCTTAGGCTTCTTAGGCCATAGCGCCTTCTTAATGTCCGCTAGGCTTATAGCGTAGACCGCCGCCGACGCCGCTTCCGCGCCCTACCGTCTGCGAATTCGCCGAATAGTACCGATAAACATAGAGGCTATTACCTCCTACACGGTCCGTAGCTCCTTTAGGCACTCGCTCTCGTCCTTGTCTTCGTTAGTCTAGTATTACACCTACCGTTGCGAAGGCCCGTACTAGAGCTTCCCTTTATACGGCACGGAGAAGGATTCCGTATGCTTAAGCTAAGGCTTGCCTAGAATTAAAGGGAACTCGAGTTAAGGAATTATATACGCGACGAGCAGCTAGGTATAACCGTCGACCTCCGTAGCTACCTAAGCGATGCCCTTAATCTCTATACCTTCTATTACGCTAGAGGCTCCTTTTATCTACCTTAGGCGTATTTATTCTACTAGCAAACGCAAGTCGTATGCGAATGCCTTATTAATTACGGCGTAGCACTAGCACCCTTTATCTATAAAAGCGGAGAGAAGGTTTATCTAGTTAATAACAACTAGTATTAAAGTAGGCTTATCTTTAATACGTTCCGTTAACTCTTTCTTAGCTAGCGCTAGTATGTTAGGCTCTAAGGCCCGTCTGCGCTCCGGAGCTATATATTTCCCTCCGCTACGGGCGGAGCGGGAACCTCCTTATTATCCTCGGACTTAAGCGCTAGCGTGCGAGTGGCTTATACGCGCACTAGCCGTCGAGCCGGCTTATATAGGCAGGCAGCTACTAAGTGGCCGAGCACTCCGTAGCGTAAGTAGAGCCTATCGTCGCGCTACTTCTAAAGCTCTGCTTTAGTTGCTTACCGAGCTCGCCTATTAGACGAGGTAGGCGTACGGGCTCCGGGCGGCGACTTCGGCTTCTCCTTCCTACCGTATGCCGGGCGTATAGCCGTTATAATAACGTCGCCGTCCTAGTCTACGGTCGTTGTATTAGGAGCGGACTTCGGTAGCGGGAGGGGGGCTATAGTCCCGCCCGCGCCTATGCCGCCGGTACGCTTTTAGAGCTTTTAAAAGCGCGGATTCTACTCTTAGTTCTACGCGACCTTCGTTAGGCGGCTAACGTACCCTCGAAAGTCGACGGGCATCTTAATAAGGATAAGTAGCTCCCGTAGGGCCGGGGAGATAGAATTCCGCAACTATATAAGCTTAGCGCTATCCTCTTAAACGGTATTACCCGTAGCGCGAGTGATAGTCTCCTTAAAGTCGGGGAGAAACTCCCTAAACGCCTGTCCGTCCTTCTAGCCGAAGGTCCGCAGCCTATCCTACGCCTTCTCTTACTCCTATACGTTCCTAAACACGTGCATAAGGTAGGTAAAGAAGGCCTTAAGGTCGCGCCTACGACTAGGGCCGCCGCTTTCCTAAAACCCGGAAACCCGTCGTATCTAAAGCTCCGGCAGTATATAGAGGAGCGAATACCACGCGGTATTACGGCAGCCGTTAAGGCCCTACTTCTCGTTAATAGCAAATTTATTCTTTAGGCGGTATAGGAAGAAGTAGAACGACTTAGGCTTGCCGTCCTATATAGGCTAAGGCAGAGGCTTCCGCTTGCCGTAAGCGGCCTTAAGGTCCGTCCGTACGTCCGTAAGAGCCGGCCCTTTAGGGGCGCGTTCCGTAGGGCTAAGGGGGGGAGGTATCGTTAAAGCTCCCGTTAAGCTCGGTATACCCCCGAGGACCGCGAGTAAATTCCGTCGCCTATCTAGGTCGGTAGATAAACGCTATAGTAGCGCTATTAAGCGCTGCTCCTCCTCGGCCGCTTATAGGCGAGCGGCCTCTACTATCTTATGCCGAACGCAGGCCTCTTTAGTAGCCTAAACGCGTTAAGCTTCGTCCCGTAGCTACTACTACTAGACTGCCTCTTATAGTAGCTACTACTGCTTTTCGTAGAGGCGCTAGGCCTCTGCCTACTACTAGGCATTATTGCTCTAGTCTATTCCGATGTGTGTTTAATAGATCGTACTATAACGGGGTAAGTAGAGTAAATATATAGTTGCCCCTCTATATAGGTGTGTTAATAATCT
The DNA here is from genome assembly GCA_012934285.1 of Ophiocordyceps sinensis. Taxonomy (NCBI): domain Eukaryota; kingdom Fungi; phylum Ascomycota; class Sordariomycetes; order Hypocreales; family Ophiocordycipitaceae; genus Ophiocordyceps; species Ophiocordyceps sinensis. The sequence goes on along the minus strand of JAAVMX010000001.1, from coordinate 23,185,824 downwards.
ATATAGGGGCTAAGTATCCCGCTCTTATACGTGCGGGTAATACCCCTCTATACGCTGCTATGCCCTTGCCCGTACGTAATAATACGGGTTAAGCCGTAGGCCTAATCCCTTACCATAGTTAAAGACCCTTATAGTAACCCTCTCGAGGGCGTCGATAAATCTCTCGACTAATATATGTAAAGCACCCTTTATAAGGCATCCCGGGGCTGCTTATATTAGCTATAGATTAGATAGCGGGAGCTATACCTAGCTCCCGGGGCTCGCTACCTACCTTAATAAACCATCCTTCTTTACCTACCTTTCTACGCTGCTTAGTGTATTAAAATAGTAGCAATACTTTGCCTCTTCTTCGGCAAGCACTAGAGGCCCTTAATAAGCCCTTTACTAAGCGCCTCTTAAAGCCGCACTAAGCGCCTCTTAAGCCGCACTAGCGACGCCTTTATTTACGTTGCGCTAAAGCACCCTAACTCGCTAAAAAAAAAACCTTTAGTCTACTCTCAGACGACCACCCCGCTGTTTTCGGCTTAGCCCGCGTCGAGCCCCCGATAGTAGAGCTAATTACTCTCTCTTCCGCCTTAGCGCTTTATTAACGCGCTCTTCGCCTTTACGATAACCTCTCTCTCTTTTAGTAAGCCTAGAAACTATTAACTAAGTTTTCTCTTTTTCTATATGCTTTCTTCCCTTTTTTCTATGTGTGCCCGAACCTCTTTACACCTATTTTAGGTAGTTGCAAATTTTTATATATATTAATAACCCGATTCTCTATATGCCGCCCGATTTTCTATGTGCCGCCCGACTTTCTATATGCCGCCTGCCCTTCTATTACTTCGGCGCGCGTACCTACGATCCCCTTCCCTCTTAAGTTTCTCTCTATCTCGGGCTATTTCCTCTTTAAGCTATCTTCTCCTCGAACTAATCTTTTAGCCCTTACTCGTCTTCCCTACGATGCCTCGTCCCGAGCAACTAAGCTTCGCTTACACTAAGGTTTCCTTTAATCCTCGGGATAACGACCCTTACTAAGAACGCCGCCGTTAAGAGACCGCCTAAGTCTTAAAGGACCGAGATACTTCTTTTCACCGCGGTAGAACCTACTATAACGACCGACGCTACGAACGGGACGATCGCCGCCGTTAGGGCGAGGAATATAGTAAGGAAGAGGCGAAAGGAGCCTAATCGACGATAGCCTCGCCGCCCGTTAGCCGTATAACGGTAGCTTCGCCTCTACCGTACCTTATTTTGCCGTTTGCTATACGCCCTACTAGGACGATGTCCTTACCGCCCGCTAGCCGTATAACGGCAGCTTCGCCGCCTTAGCTAACGATAGTTCCGCGGCCTCTGCCGTACCTTATTGCCTCGCCGCCCGTTAGCCGTATAACGGCAGCTTCGCCTCTACCGTACCTTATTTTGCCGCCTGCTATACGCTTAGTTACGACGTCTATAGCGCGCTTTATTTCGCCGCCTACCGTTGCGATAATTTCCTTGCCGCCCGCTTGCCCTATAACGGTAATATCCTCGCCGCTTACTATACGCCCTATTGCGATATCTATAAAGCGCCCTATTCTAACGACGCCCTCGCCGGCTGCTAAGGCTCCTCCGGCCCTAAAGCCCTCTTCGTGCCGAAAGTGTAAGGCACCCTTTGCTTCCCGGAACGCTCTTTTTAAGCACCTTTGTAGAACCTGCCCCGGCTAGTAGAAGGCGCCTACCGCCGTTATTGCGACTATTCCCTAACCTGCCGGCAACCCTGCCTCTTCTCTTAAGAACATTATATAAGGACTCTCTACCGCTATCGAAGCCGTCTATACGACTATTCTTATAGCTGTTGTTCGCCGCCTTACAGCCGCTCCTGCCGCGGCTTCTCTTCCTAAGGCCACCTTGCCTACTACTACTATTAACGCCGTTAGCACGGCTATTCCCGCGGCCGCTTCGCCTACTGCTTTTATTAACGCCGTTAGTAAGTCGTCGCTATAGCAGCTTCTTCTTCCTGCCGGTAACTTATCGCCGTAGCGATATCTTTAACCTACCGCCTTATAGCGAGATCTTTAACCTCCCGGCAAGTTCTCGCCGTAGTAGTATCTTAACCTAGCCGGCAACCCTCTATCGCAGCGACTCTTTTCTACCGGCAAGCTCTCGTTATAGTGATGCCTTTAACCTCCCGGCAAGTTCTCGCCGTAGTAGCATCTTCTCCCTACCGCCGCCTCGCCTACTATTAGCACCGTTAGCACGACTATTCCTCTTCTTCCTGCCGGCAACTTATCGCCTTAGCGATGCCCTTAGCCTCCCGGCAACTTATCGCCGTAGTATCTTTAAGCTGCCGATAAAGCTATTATTCGCCTTATTCGACGTCTTTATCCTACCGGCAACCTTCCGTCGCAACGATGCTTTTAACCTACTGTATTATTAACCCGCCGGCCTTACGCTCCTTAGCGTACCGACTAGCGCCGCCTTAGGCTCTCGCAATAAGACTGTTCCGCTGCGTGCTTTACTACGCGCTTTTAGTAAGATTAGAGAGCAGCCTCGTGCTGCTCCGCTGCCTAAAGAACGATCGCCGTTATATGCCCCTTTCGGCGATTAAGGAATTCGATCTAGACGAATAATCACTAGCTAGCGTAAGTATAACTTACGAGAAAGGAATAAAGGATCCGGGCAATAGCCTAATTAAGATTATTATTATATATGTTATTATAACTGCTATAGTTAGCAAAGCTTTTCTTTTATGCCGGTATTATAATATATGCAAAGCACCCTTTATAAGGCATCCTAGGGCTGCTTACATTAGCTATAGATTAGATAGCGGGAGCTATACCTAGCTCTTAAGGCTTACTACCTACCTTAATAAACTATTCTTCTTTACCTACCTTTCTACGCTGCTTAGTGCATTATCGACGCTTTAGTATATAATAGTCTTCTCGGTCTCTTAAAGGGTATTAAATAATACGTCGAATAGACTAGCCGGATTAAAAAATCCGACGTCTTTAGCTTAGATCTAAAGCGTAGGCTTATTCGGCATACGATCGCTAGCGCCGTTCGGTTATCCTATAGGGTAGGATATCCCTATCTATAGACGGTCTAGCAGCCGGGTGAGTATATCTTCGGTTATTATAACCGGCGTAGGCATCGTTCCGGTCTATAGAGCTAGCGCTTAGGCTAGGCTTAACGCTAGGGCGGGGCCGGGTTAGGATTCCGCGGATCTATAGGAGCTACCGGCCGGCGGGTCGAGGTCTAGTTCTATCCTATACGGGCGTCCGTCGGGGTAGTACTATAGCTCGTTAACGCGACGGAAGAGCGCGTCTTAATACTATCTTCCGAAGGAGGAGTTAAAACTAGTGATTTCCTATTAGATTAGCCGGGTGTCTTTTCGCTAGCTATTTAATAACTTAATAGGAAGTTCGCTATATAACCTTCGTAGATACAATCCGTCGAAAGGGTATTAAAAGTAGTTAGCGTAGAAGCTTCGTACCGCTTAAGCTTCTTTAGTCTAAGCGTCTACTTCCTCCTAGAGATCCTAGAGAAGTCGTTCGGTAAAGAACTAATTAGCTTCCGGGAGTTAGCTATATATAAGCAGGAGTTTTCTTCCTTAGAAGATATCCTTTAGTATATAGTACTTAATTAGCATAAGTCTATGCTTCCTCTCTTTTTAGTACTATAAGGCTTTAAACTCGCGGCGCTTTTAAAGTTAGTTTAGAATTAAGGAAAGAGAATTACTACTATTTATTATAAAATAGACTAATATAATTAGTATACTACGAGGGTTATTAAAAGGATAGGATACTACTAGCCGTAATAAGGCTTAGGAAGGGAGTTAGGCCGGCTAATAGTTCTACTAGTAACGGACTATCTACCGGTTGCGAAGGTAAGTATAAGGTAAAGTAGGTTTTTAACTATTAAATAATATAGAAAATAATTACTTATCCCTTCTATTCTTAGGCCGGGGAAGATGCCCGTTATATACCTATATTACTATCCGGGGTTTTACCGTAAAATCCCGGTGTATTACCGTAGCTTCCTTAGGGAATCTCCCTAATAATGCTTAATCGCGTATTACCGTATATACGTAATCCTCTCCTTATATATGCCTTAACGCGGTGATTTCCCCCTATTATACGCTTTATATATTATAGTAAAATCCCTATAATACGCGTCGCGAAATAGCCGTAGAGTCGTAGCGTAATGCCGGGGTTTACCTATACTAGATTTTACCGTAATATTACTATGCTATAACCGTAAAATGCCTGTTAAATGCCTATAAAATATAGTAGGGCAATATTAGCGTAGTCTAGGGTTAACCCGCATTTATATAGGTACGTACCTATTAGGGTTATATACCGTAATAGTACGGCTTAAGTGCCTACTATAAATACCGAGTGCTAGTAGGCGTGTTTTTAATTATACTACGGAGGGGATTATTCCTAAGCTTTTAGCTTATATAGGCTTGTTTTTAGTGCTATAGAAGGGTTCGCTCCTTATTTATATAGACTTAATAATAATGCTACGGAGGGGTTTACTCCTTATATATATAGACTTAATAAAGATACTACGGAGGGGTTTACTCCTTATATATATAGACTTATGTTTATATACGGCAAAGGAAGTATTCCCGGCTAGAAGGCTGCTCGCGAGGGTTTATGATTTTCGCTCTATAGTTTTATCGACTAGTTAGCGAGATATAATTAGATTGCAGCTATAAATAGGGCCGCCGGGGGAGTGTTCGGAGGAGTAGGTAGAGGCTTAAATCTGGCTTCCGTATACTGCTTCGTGCTCTTTTAGTCGTTCTTAAGCGCTGTTGCGTAGTCTATATCGTTTTCTTAGCTCACCGCGTATACTAGGTTTATATCTTCGTAAACGAGAATATCGTTAAAGACTTAATTATTAAGTACCTATAGCACGTTGATTCGGTTATTATTAGGAAGGCTAATATTCCTTAGGGCTAGGGCTAGCTCCTTAAGGTCGCTCTCTTTAACGCTATCGGTAAGACTCTTAAAGGTTTTATTAAAAATCTCCCGCTTGTTAAACGCAACGTCTCGTATAGTAATAACTTTTCCTTTAGTAGGCACCTACATACGGTAGATGTTAGATAATATATATCCTACTAGAAAGCCTACCTAAGCTCGTAGGTCGAGCTTCTTAAGGCGTTATCTCTTTTCCTAAGCTATAGTAGTTATCGCGAACACTTTATACCTATAAGCACGAAGATATTATTGCATAGGCTTCCTACCGGTTAGTCTTTCGTAAGGGCTTTCCTACTTATAACTATACTTTAGTATACGGTTATAGAGATATACTACTAACTTATATATCTCTCGCTAAAGTTACGTTAGAAGTTTGCCTTATATTGCCCGCGATTTATCCTTAATTATACCCCTTAAGCGCTCGGCGCTACTATTTTAGTCCTATATATATAAGGCCGAGGGCTCGATTTTAAAGAGTCTCGCCTTAAGGAAAGCTTCTACTACTAGCTTCTAACTAATAATCTCGTTGTTATATTTAATAGTCTTAGTATAGAACTAGTATTAATGCGTAAGGTAGTTAAGGCCGGACTTAAGGGCCGCGATAATAGTTTCTATAAGGCGGTCCTATAGGTAGAAATCCTATACGAAGCCGCTCGCCCTATCTGTTAAGAGCATTAGTAAATTATAACCTTTATTATTAGGCATAAAGTTATAAAAGTCAATTATAATTCTCTCGCCTACGACGCCTTTGTCTTAAGGAGCTTATCGTATTATCCGCTTTACTTTAGCGGTGCTATAGTTATCGCACTAAGTCGTTGTAATGCCTTTAATCTTAATACCTTTAGAGTAGTTAATAAAGTATTCGAGCGCTTATAGTCCCGGATATCCTATCCGGAGATGCTAAAGTTCTACCGTTGCCTTTTATAGCTTCCTTTTAGTATAGCTATCGAACTTATTTCGGCGGGTATAGAAGGCCCGCCTTATTATATCGTAGGGGATATATTCTAGGACGAACTATCCGTAGTATTATTCAACGAGTCCGACTATAGTATTATTAGCTGCTTAAAGTATCGACGGTCTATAGGGTCGTTCGTCCTACTATATGCCCTATTGTTTTAATAACCTATAGGAGATTAGGTTATACGTAAAGTTCTTATAGAATGCGATATTAAGCAGCCGTAGCACTTAAGGCTTAAAGGAAGGGGTTTAAAGGCGGACGTTAACGTCCCTATATCTAAGGATAGGCACTTTTTCTACGCCTGCCTAAAGGAAGTCTCCCTCTTTAGCTATCCTAAAGTTCTTAAACCGTAAGATCTCGTTAAAGATATAGAGTATCGTTCTATAGTCTAGAATTGCCGAGTAGTAGAAGGGATAAACGTTAATGCTAAAGGAGGCCTTAACGAGGGAGATAAGGAAAGAAGCCGAAGGGCATCTTCCCTTTTCTTATATTAGTTAATCTTTATCGTCTTTAAACGTTACCTTCTTCCCTTTTAGTCGTTAGACTTCTTTCGCGATCTTAAGGTCTTCTATACTCTTTGTAATAGCTTCCTATCTATTCCCGGGCTACTACTTAAGGGCCTTATCGGACTTAATCTCCTAATAGTTCTCGAGAGTATAGCCCTTAAGCGTATATAGTCTATACTTAAGAATACCTCGCTTATTTAAAGTAGTAGCCTGTAATCTCTTTTTATTATTTTTATTATTTTTATTATTTTTATTATTTTTATTATTTTTATTATTTTTATTATTTTTATTATTTTTATTATTTTTATTATTTTTATTATTTTTATTATTTTTATTATTTTTATTATTTTTATTATTTTTATTATTTTTATTATTTTTATTATTTTTATTATTATTATTATTATTATTATTTTTATTATTTTTAGTGTTTTTATTTTCTTACTAGCCGTCCTATTTATCGTCCTTTTAATCGTCCTGTCTAGCGAAAGAAGGGCTAAAGGCGCCTCTCTTCGTATAGGACGGTTAAGCGGGTAGTTTATTAATAAAGATAGTAAACTTATTAGTCATTATATAGATATTAAAATCTGCGTTATTCTTAAGGTGCGAAAGGTTAAAGGAATTAACTTAGTAATAATAGTAGGGATTAATAAAGGATAGGAAATTAGATACTTAAATACTCTTATAAGTAGCTTTAGGGAGTTTTTCTTAAATCCCTTTATATATAACCTTCTTCTAGCTCTTAAGCTAATAGTGCTAGTTCTTCGGCTAACTCGTAGAAGGCTTAACTACCGCTTTATAGCGAACTTAAACAATACGGAGGATATCTTCCGGCTTACCCTTTGCCTCCTTTTTAAGCGTAGCGTACTACTCCTTAAGGTCCTTATCGGGCTTACAATAAGTCTAGAAAAGGTAGTCGGAAATTATTATAGCAATCTAAGTGCGTAGCTCTTTAATATCCTTTCTCTAGCTCTCTTATTTCTTCTCCTTATAGAGGAATACCTACTATTTCTAAGATCCTTTAGGCGGTTAGCCTTATTAGATTATTTCTTCGTCTACGGTACGAACGCGAGATCCCCTTAGGGCGTTATCCTTAATAGGCATCGTTAGAGTAGGAAGGAGTTTTTCGGTCCCGAAGACCTAGTCCTAGAGGTTGCTATCGAAGGCCTACGCCTTAAACTTATTGTCCTAAAGGGACTAGTTAGCATTATCGTTAAGAATAACCTCGTTTTTCTTAGTAAAGGTAGATATAGTAATTATCGGCCTAAAGGGAGCCTTTTTCGGTTTTTAGTCTACGGTTCTAGTGGATTAAAGTATAAGACTCTTAATTATTAGATTTTTAATCTACGGCTCGGACTAAATAAGCACGATTATAGGTCTTAATAGGTCTAATAGGTTATATAGCAAAAGAGGTTGTATTAATATAATAATAAAGATCTATATATAGCCCCTATTTTCTTAAGGGGCTTGTTTTATAGGAAATTTTCTACGAAGCCACGTGACGGTTATACTAACCTAATGTAGTGGCCTCTATTATATAATCTAACACTAGTAAACGTTTAGACGCTTTTTAGGTGGTAAGGCTAGCTAAAAAAATGATAATACATTCTACGAACGTCGCACCGGATTTTTTAGTTATTCTTAATAGGTATTAATTTATCTCTTATTTTTAAAGCTATTAAAAAGGCGATTTAAAGTGCGTAATGCGATATACACAGCGTTAAAGCTACACACTAATGTATTAAATTGTATGTATGTACCTAAGTATTTAATGTCCCTTGCCCTAATCCTCACTAGATCGAAATATCGCTATTTTATATGTCTTCTTAAACTAGATTCGATTGCTAAATAGATTGCTATATAGCTTAAGCAGTCTAGTATTTATAGATAATTTGCGCAACTCGCAATTCGTAGTGTGCGGCCGCGACGATGATAGCGGCGGCCGCGACGAATATAGCGGCGACTAGCGCTGCGAGACCGCTATAAGACTAGCGCCTTATAGCGCCTAGGTCGCCTACGACAAGCCGTTTAACGGATTAATTAACGATGCATTAACGATATATTAACGATAGAATAATTCTCTTGCAAAGGTTAATAACTAGCTTTATTACTGCATTTATAACTGCCTTTATAATCGCGATTTAGGAATCTTTAACGCGTTGCGACGTAAAAGACGGTTTTCACGACGTAGAAACACGGCATGAATATTAGGCTTATACTAAAAAACATAGTGGCCACGATGGCGGGGCAGTGTCCAAACGTTTTCTGCCTGTCCAAGCGTATTCTTCCCAACTTAATGCGGAGCTAATTAAGTTGGCATAAAGACAGCCAATGGGTAATGCCCGGAGCACGTCAGAGACGAGGGCTTGACACGCGTATATACTTTTTCAGTCTCCTAAATCGCGGTGCGACCCATCGACACGGGCGTCGTGAAGATGGGAGCCGTGTTGTACGATGAGGCAGAGAGAGACGTTGATGCCTCGGCAGCTTTTCCTTCTGACCTTGTGCGAGTGTTCGTACCGTTTGTTTGTTGATTCATCACGCCTTCTTTGTGCGAGCACTATTCGTATTCGTACTTCGTATTCGTACGAAGTACCATAAGTGGAGCCCCACAGGTCTCAGCGCCACCAAATTTAGTATTGGCAAAGACTGTCCGAATTTTGTGAGTTTTACGGTGGATTAGGTATAATTCTGTACTCCCCATACTACCCAGCTCGCAAATTGACAAGGGCGGTACGAGGCGCCTGGACAAATGTAGTTTACGTAATCCCTGCGCTGCCTGCTCGCCTCAAACTCGGCAGGAAAGAGCGGCTCTTTTTAGGAGACTGCCCGACTTGCTTACCTACCGATAATAGCCCGTCGACTCCAACAACCAACAACCTCTCGTGCTCTCGCCGCGCCTCGTCTCCTCGCTTTCCTCTCCCTCGCGGCCGCCCAGGACTGAGGGCGCAGATACTCGACGACTTTGTTTGGTGCCGTGTGTCGCCGCAGTCATCACTGCATCCGTGTCGCAGCGCCCAATTTCCTTGAGCCTGGTGCCGGCCATCCCCCGGACGGCCTGTCCATCCCGACGTCGAGCTCCTCCCGCCGTCTTTGATCCCGCAAACACGCCCTCCCGGCGGGTGCCTGCCAGCCGTCCGACCGAGCCGCCAACCCCTTCCGAGGCAGCTATTCACGCCGCCGCCTGCACGACTCGACCGTGCGCGACGTCTCGGCGCCCCTCACACGCGCGACCCCGCCTCACCTCTTCTTCCCTCGACGGCGCTCCCTCCGTCAGGCGTCGACGATGGCGCCGAGAATGGCAAGCCCAACCCAGATGCCTCCGGTGCCGAACCGCGAGGACGTTGGGGCTACGTGAGTTCAGATGCACGGGGGCTGCTGTGAGGCGACTATCGCTTACCGAAACCCAGTTGGAACTATCTTCAGGCCGGCATCACCCGCGTCATGAACGATCTCGAGCAGGGCATCGACATGCAAATGTACATGGGAGTCTACACGTAAGGTCTCCCCCTCCCCTCTACCCCCTCCTCTTCGCCGTTGACCCCTTATTTACCCTGCGCAGAGCCGTCCACAACTTCTGCACATCTCAAAAATCCGCTGGGCTTGGCGGTCCTGCCATGCACTCCAACCACCGCGGAGGTAAGTCTTCCAGCGCGCCCATACTCACAGGAAATTCGCCGCCTAACCCGATCTGCCCCAACGCAGCGCACCTCCTCGGGGAGGAGCTGTACAACAAGCTCATGTCCTACCTGCGAGAACACCTAGGAGGCCTTGTCCAGGAATCAAAGTCACACACCGAGGAGGTTCTTCTGACTTACTACATCAGGGAATGGAACCGATACACGATTGCAGCCAAGTACATCCATCATCTCTTCCGGTACCTGAATCGTCACTGGGTCAAGCGAGAGATTGACGAGGGGAAAAAAACCATATTCGACGTCTATACGCTGCACCTTGACCAGTGGCTCAATGTCCTGTTTAAGCAGGTGTCTTCCAAGGTCATGGACGCCGTTCTGAAGCTTGTGGAAAAGCAGAGGAACGGCGAGACCATCGAGCATGGCCAGGTCAAGCAGGTGGTGGACTCGTTTGTGTCGCTGGGTCTCGACGGTAGCGACCCTTCCAAAACGACGCTCGAAGTGTACGAATTCTACTTCCAACGACCCTTCCTCGCCGCCACAAAGAAGTTCTATCAGGCGGAATCCAAGCAGTTTGTGGCCGAGAACAGCGTCGTCGAGTACATGAAGAAGGCAGAGACCCGCCTGGCCGAAGAGGAGGAAAGGGTCAGCATGTACCTCCACCGGGACATCGCCGTGGCCCTCAAGAAAGCGTGCAACATGGCTCTGATAGCCGACCACTCGGCGCTGTTGCGCGAGGAGTTCCAGGTGCTGCTCGACACGGACCGCGAGGAGGACATGGCGAGAATGTACAACCTCTTGTCGCGAATCCCCGACGGTCTGGAGCCGCTCAGGTCAAGATTCGAGACGCACGTTCGGAAGGCAGGGCTCGCGGCTGTCCAAAAGGTGCAGTCTTCAGAAGGAGACAAGTTGGAGCCAAAGGTGTACGTGGACTCTCTCCTCGAGGTCCACAGCCAATACCAGATGCTGGTCAAGAAGGCTTTCAACGACGAGGCCGAATTCACTCGCTCGCTCGACAACGCATGCAGGGAGTTTGTCAACCGAAACGAGGTCTGCAAAACGGCGTCGAACAAGTCGCCGGAGCTCCTGGCCAAGTACACGGACATTCTCCTACGCAAGAGCAGCACCAGCATCGAGGAGACTGACTTGGAGCGGACGCTTACCCAAATCATGACTGTCTTCCGGTACATTGAGGACAAGGATGTCTTCCAGAAGGTTTATTCGCGCATGCTGGCCAGGCGACTGGTGAATAGTAACTCATCCTCGGACGACGCCGAGACGAGCATGATCAGCAAGCTCAAGGAGGCATGCGGCTTCGAGTACACCAACAAGCTGCAGCGCATGTTCCAGGACATGCAGATTTCCAAGGACTTGAACAAGGAGTTCGGCGAGCACCTTTCCAGCGTCGGCTCGGCCAACACGGTCGATTCCACCTTTTCCATACTCGGCACTGGGTTCTGGCCGCTCACTCCGCCGAGCACTCACTTTCATCCGCCGGGCGAGATTGCATCCGAGATTGAGCGCTTCTCACGATTCTACAAGCACAAGCACGACGGTCGCAAGCTCACCTGGCTATGGCACCTCTGCAAGGGCGAGATTCGGACGGGCTACTGCAGGAGCAGCAAGACGCCATTTACCTTTCAGGTTTCCATCTACCAGATGGCGATACTGCTGCTCTTCAACGAAAAGGACGCGTACACGTACGAGGACATGCTCAGCGCGACGCAGCTCAGCAGCGAGGTGCTGGACCAGGCACTGACTGTAATTCTCAAGGCCAAGGTGCTCGTCATGTCTGGTGGGGCAGGGGACAAGCCCGGCCCCGGCAAGACGCTGTGCCTCAACTATGACTTCAAGAGCAAGAAGATTCGAGTCAACTTGAATCTGGGCGGCATCAAGGAGACCAAGCAGGAGGAGGCCGAGACGAACAAGACGATTGAAGAGGACCGCAAGCTCGTGCTGCAGGTAAGCACTGCCCCCCTTTCTTTTGTCTGCGACACGGGCCGGGACTAACAGATGGACAACAGTCGGCCATTGTGCGCATAATGAAGGCTCGCAAGCGGATGAAGCACACGCAGCTCATGAGCGAGACCATCAACCAGATCCGCTCGCGCTTCGTGCCCAAGGTTGGTGACATTAAAAAGTGCATAGAAATTCTCCTCGACAAGGAGTACCTCGAGCGCATGGATGACGACGACCTCGGCTATCTCGCCTAAGCGTCAGACGGCACGGGCTCTTGGCTCAGTGGTGCCGAAGCTCAGGCGCAGCCGGCATATGTGATGGCTCATCAAGGCAGGCCTGGTGTATACGGACCCCCCACCCCTTTGTTGTGTCTTTTGCATCGGCGTTGCCCGCAGAGTCGGGGAATTGGGGACATTGCGGCTTGGCGAGCGGGCGGGAGGCGGGTAGTATGGAATAGACGCAGTTCTCGCCGCGGTGGCTACTCTCTCGGCCTTTATCCCTCTGCTTCAAGATCCTGGCATCTAGGTAGACAGGACCATGCGATACAAGTTGGGTTTCGGGAAAGTATGGCCGTTGCCGTCGTCTCTTGTCGACTTTCAGGGGAATGGACATGGACCGCACAGGGTTTGGGAGAGGGAGGGCTCGTTACAAGTGAAGAGCGATATGAACCATAATGATGGCAGTCAAGCATCATGTAAACATGCATTTGTGTAAACCTTCATGTCTCAGCCACGCCTATCCATGTCTGAAATGCCCCTTTATTAGAGTACAGAGTAGGTACTCCGTATCCTGCATTCATTATACATACGTGGTCGCCACGTTGCACGTTGCACGTTACACACGCACGAGCTGGACGCAGCCACCGAGGAGAAGGACGCGGTGCACGCTCCGTCGCTTCAGCGCTCTGGCTCCTAGCCCTTGGCCTCGCAGCCGCCCTCGCGCGGCAGACTGTTGCTGTTGGCCCCGACCAGGGGCTCGCTGTGGAAGCCGTCCTCGACCGCCCTGGCGTCCACGACGACGGGTGCGCGCAGGGCGCCGGGCTTGTCCAGCTCGGCGGCAGCCCAGGGGTTGTCCTTGTCGGGGAGGATGGCCGCGGCATACGACGGCGAGGAGTCGGGCCGGTCGTCCTGCGAGCCGCCGGCACCCGAGAGGATGCTCTCGCTGAAGCTCGCCTGCGTCGTGGGCCTCGGGTCCGGGCCCTCGACCGATGGCACCCGGGACCAGTGCGGGCTCGCAGCCGGCTGGTCAAGCTGGGGGCTCGTGGGCGCCGACGCCACCTTGTCGAACCTCGTCTTGCGGCCCCAGCCGGCGCCCCAGCCCCCGGACTTGCGCTTCTCGCCCGCCCAGGCCGCCCAGCTGGACATGTAGGCGCCGGCTTTGACGCCCACCGACTGCATCGTCTGCTGCGCCTTGACCGAGTCGGCCGGGACCGGGGCCGGGACCGGGGCCGGAGACTTGTCCGCGGGGCCTTCGGCCTTGACCTCTTCTCCCCGGCGGCGCTGCGACTCTCGCAGGTATTCCACGTCCGAGTAGAGCCTGTTGAGCATGCCCGAGGCCTTTTCGCGGCCAAACGCAAAGTTGCGGCCGAGCATCTCGCGGCCCTGGGCGAAGCGCTCGTCCAGGTGAAGCTCCTTGACCTGCTCGGCGATGCGCCTCTGGACGTCCTCAAGGTTCAGGCCGCCGGCGGAGGGGTGCTTGGGTTCTGAGACGGCAAACAGGTTCGAGTCGGTGTGCGCGTCCCACATGCGGTAGTTTTCCGTGCGCATCCAGGCCTCGATCCATTCCATGCCGTAGTCCAAGACGGGATCCTCGACTCCGGCGCTGCCCTTTGGGCCGTCGGCGTTGGCGACGAGGAAATTGTGAAACTTGACCGACGAGATGAGGCCCAGGATGTACGACTCGAACTGCGAGCGGATAAACTCTTCGCTCCCGACGTATTGCATCGTCTTGGGCCTGCTCGGGTTCCCCTCGTCCCAAGTCTCGTTGATCTCTTGGGTGAGAAAGTCTATCCATCTCCGATCAGCCGCGGTGAGGGCGAGGGCCGATCTCAAAGAGGGCGATGTGATGGTGACGGTGTCCTCGTCCAGGTTGATGAGAATGTCGCTGTAGCGGTCCTTTTGCTGCAGAAGGAGCGAGTTTGTGCTTCCGACCAGGTACGACTTTGTGCCAAAGTCGGCCAAGATGTCGAGTTGCTGCAGGGGAGTGTACGGACCAAAGAAGCTGCCCTATATCCATAGTAAGCCCAGTGCCTGGCACGGTGACCCAAGGGCTGTCCTGACCTTGCTGAATATTTGCAAAGGGAGCCCCATAAAGGACAGGAGTGAGGTCCGGTTGCTGCTCTGCAGGCTTGTCGGCCGCGAAAGCTTCTTCTCGTAGTTGTCCAGCTCGGGGTCTGCGCAGTCCTGCAGGTTGCGCAACAGTCCGGGTATCAGGGAGATGAGGGAGAATTGGACCATGCACAGCCGGTCGCAGCGGGAGCCAAAAAACAACATCTGCCAAGCAAGGGTCAGCTTTTCCTCGCCCGTCATGAGGCAAAGCGTACCTTTGGCTGCAGGAGGCAGCACTTGAACAGGACGAGCGTCTGCCACTTGAACTTGTGGATGAGTTCGCGCAAGCTCATGCCGAGATACTCGTCCCGGTCGTTGTCGGGCTTGATGGCGCCCCGCGCCTTTTCGTCTGCCAGGCTCTCCTGAAACCTGCGCAGAATCTCAATGTCTGTGAAGTCGCACTGGGCAAACCAGGCCTGGGTAACGATGCTGAGGCGCTCGCGCAGCATGCCAAAGAACTGCGGGCTGTCGGCAATGACGACGACGGCTTTCTGGACCGTCGAGCGCGTCACGTCGGCAGGGCGGTTGATGAGGCGCGAGGCGTCAAGCTGTCGCGTACACGAGATGCCAAAGAGCGAAGTGGCCGGTTCCGAGTCAGTGTTTGGTCTCAGGAGGGTAAAGTAGGAAAAGTCCTCCTCGGAACTGGGGGGTCGGTCAGCGGAATCGCTCCCACGGTGACTGCGGGCAGACCACTTGGGGAGTAGGTTACTGACGCGTGTGCCCCATCGCTCAGGGCCATAAATGGGAGCAGCGACCAGCCAAAGTCGATGGCAGGGTCGACGCCGTGGTCGACGCCGAACCAAGACTCGACCTCGGGGCCACGGGCATGATGGAAGCCGACGACGGTGACGAGGGGCGAGAAGGAGAAGCAGGACGGCGTGTCAGGCGACGACGGAATCACCGGCGACAGCACCGACTTTGCGTCGGCCCCGTTCTGGGAGCCGCTGTCCTCGTCGCAACTCATGCTGTCCCCAGGCCGGCGGCTGTCCCCAGCAGGCAGCTGTCGCGGTTCCCGGATATCCGTATATGAGTCGTGGCGGAGCTATGAGCGGTCCATGCGTCTGCGGGCTGCGGCGACAGGGCCGGAGCGTTGGCGGTGTCGAGGTTGGGGAGAAGGGGGAGGACGATGCCGGCGTCTCCGGAGATGCGGAGGGACGGGGATCGAAGCGGCGGTTTCCTTCAGCGGAAGGGAGGTCAATCAAGCTATTAGAAGGGCGTTGGCACAGTCGCTACTCGGGTCTCGCGTGGACACGAGGTGGCCGAGGCGGACGCAGGGGACCGGCAGCAGTCCTTGTAGAGCGAGTTTGACGACGTGTGGCAATGCAAGATGAGGTGTCACAACTGCAGCGGGGTTCGAGACAAGGCGTAAAAGTGCAGCCTCTGCGCAAAGGCCAAGATGCAAGATGGTGGGCGGCGATCCGGGCGGCTGAACTGGAAAGGGGGGAAGGGGAGAAGAGTCAGCTTTGAAGCAATCGCAGGAGGGCGGGCGGCGAATATGGTACTTTTTCTTTTCTTTTTCCGCCGTCTTGTTGGTGGCACTCATAATCGACAGCGGCTGGTTGCTGCGCTGAAGATTGGATGGACGATGTTGACACCGAGTCGTGTTGACACCGAGTCGTTTGCCAAGAAAGAGAAAGAAAGGGGAAGGAAGCAATTAATCGTCGTCATTACCTAAGGATGTTTCGCTGCCGCATCACGTGAAGCCCATCGTCGACTTCTCCTCTATTTTTTCCATGACCAACAAAACACCTCTTCTGAGGTGACGCATCAGTTTTTGTTGTTGTTGATCATGTCCTTGGCACGTCACTCGACGCGCGCCTTGCATTCCATGTCGTCAGATTCCGCCGGCATGCTCGTCGTCTGTACGGATGCTCTGCCCGTCATTTGCCCCTTTGTCGTCGTTTCGTCATCTTGCCAGCGTGTCTTGCATTGCATAGTGGTGGCACACACTGGACCTCTACCAATTGGCAATCAGCCGTATGTACGGATACTTCGTACTTTGGGCAGACACCTGTACCGGAACCGCCGCAGTGAGAACATGCCATCTGTACGAAGTACGAAGTAGTTATTTTGTACGCAGAGTCGCACTCGGAGGCCCAGTGAAAGTATGTGTGGTAAAGAGGGATCAAAGTCGACCGGGGACTTGGGCAGGTTGACGTCTGTCTTTGGCACATGACTTCTTTGACCACGTGATGCTTCAAATTTCCGGCATACTAGTGGAGCCTCGGGCGAATTTTAACCACCACCCACAACTTCCCCTCACGATGCACCTCCTCCGACCTTTCTTAACTGACCAAACCAGCCATCAACAACAGTAGAGGCACCTCCGACCTTTCGCAACTGACAAAACCGGCCATCAAAAGTAGAGGCACCCTCGATCTTCGTCACACCAACGATTCACCCAATAATGACCGACAGACGACCTTACCTTTACAGAGTTCATCCGAGCGTGTCATGACATTCTCTCTCGACCTCTTGAGGTCGCAGATTTATGCTCCGCTACCGCAGGCACAATACCGCCTCCCACAGGCAGGTATTGTCCGACCCGTCTACTAGAGTGGACGGATTGTCCTGCCGAACAAGAGCGCCTCTCCCGCGCTGTGTGCAATTATCTCCAACCAGGCGCACGATTGTTCGCACCCATCCTGGAGCTGGAGGGCGTGGGCCGACGCTTCAATCGCCGGCAACTGAGCAGCGAAAAAGATCTAGAGATCTACGAGCGGCTCGCCGTGGAGGATCATGTACACGACATCATTGGAGAGCTTTCTAAGAGAGTGTTGCTATTTGTACGGTAGAAAATCTCTATTTGTACGGTAAACCTACTTTTTCGGCGCGCACCCCGCGCGCCTATGTCCCGCCACCAAAATTAAGTGTAGGTACATGGCAATTAAGAGAGCCGCGCAAATCGTGCGAAGAACGCGAAGAACACTACACGCAGCAGGGCACGCAGCAGGGCACGCAGCCGGGAGCCGGGCACGAAGCATACATCGAGAAGCCGCCGAGCCGCACACACAGCAGAGGGCACGCAGCAGAGCACGCAGCAGGGCACGCAGCAGAGGGCACGCAGCCGGGAGCCGAGCACGAAGCATACATCGCACGAAGCATACAACAAGGAGCCGCACACACAGCAGAGGGCACGCAGCAGGGCACGCAGCAGAGAGCTGGGCACGCAGTAGAGCACGCAGCAGGGCACGCAGCAGAAGGCACGCAGCCGGGAGCTGGGCACGCAGCAGGGCACGCAGCAGGGCACGCAGCAGAGAGCGAGCTCTTTGCGCGCGCGCGCGCTGCTATAACTATTGAATTGAATAGGTTAGGCACGATTTGCGCGGCCCTCTTGATTGCCATGTACCTCTACCTAATTTTGGTGGGGGGACATAGGCGTTAGGGGTGCGCGCCGAAAAAGTGGAGATTTTAGGCGTTTACCGTACAAATAGAGATTTCTTACCGTACAAATAGCAATACTCTTCCAAGATACCCGAAGCTCGGGAAGAATTCGGGCTGGGCGACGGAATACAATTTGAAAACCACGCCAATGCTCTGGACGACAACCAGGACAGTCAAGCCGCGCCTATTCATCCTTCAAACTGGAGAGGAGGACGGCCTGATTCGTTCTGTATTCATCGTGTTGATGGCAAGAATAAAACTCTCCTGACGACGGTGGAGTATAAGCCGCCTCACAAATTGTCTGCGGAAAACCTTGGTATTGGGCTCCGGCCCATGAACCTTTGGACTTTTGGGAAGATCCTTTGCAGACGACTTGGCTGTGCGAAACGGTCCTGTCAGGAGTAGAGTGGCCCAGCTCGACACGACACCTACGGAAGACACTTATTAGTGCCCCAACGGGTAATAGGAAAATAGGAATATATGGATCGTCGACCGGGCAAGAGTCACGTGAGGAGCCAGGTGAGTGTGTGATATGCCAAGACCCTTGGCATTTTCCCAACGGAAGGAGCAGCCTGTTAATAGCACTATGCGGATCAGAGCGGTCGCACAGCCACTGCAGAAACAGGCGACAGATGGGCCTGTGCGTGGTTCCAGAGGGCGCATTAGTACAACTCCCATGTTATCCATACAGACACTGACCAAGTCGACAATGCCCTGAAGAGAGACGCGAACGACATGCAGGGATCATGGCGGTTAGGCAAAGTGGGAACCTGCACTGCTTTGCCTCGCACTGGCTAATAGGAGACGACGCTATACAACTCCAACTGGAGTCCAAGTGGAGGCGAGCCATCACTTTGATTAATCAATGCGCATTCCAGAAGAGTATGTAGTACATACATACATACATACATACATACATACTGTCGGCGGGTTAAGAATCGTCGTCGCTATACGGGGGCCATTTCGGGGCATTTCGGGGGCCATTTAACGGGGCCTCTATTATGGGCTACGTACTCGCGGTAGGGAATACCTCATCTCTCGCATCATGCCTCTGCTTAAATGGGTCCTCCGTTTGTAATGCCTAGGTATCAATGTTTGCGTTTGCCTTGCGTCCCCCGGCCTCTCTCCTCTTCCTCTCCTCCACCTCCACCATCTTTACCGTCGCCCCTGATCGGCCGAGACATCTCGATATACGCAGCTAGGACTTCCTGCCGGGCGACGCGGTACGCCATCTGCCGGTCCAACCTGGACACCTGCACCAGAATAATTACCTCTGTTGCTGTAGGGGCAGCTTCAGAAGCCCCTGAAGCATGATGACGACGAGCGTGCTTCTCCTGACCCTGCTCGCCGGAGCAGGCAACGTGCTCGCACAGGGCCAGGGCATCGAAGTCGACTGGCAAAGCGATGGTGAGTCGACGGCGTAGCAAGACTGTGGCATCTCCTCTCTTCTCACCGCCGGCTAGATTCCGTCAAGGCGGCGGCGCGTCTCATCGCCGGCGACACCATGAAGTACTACGACGGCGACACGCCGGGCAAGGCGCCGGGTCTGCTGTACAAGACGCCCGACCCCGAGCTCTGGTGGTGGGCGGGCGGCGCCCTCTTCGGCACCATGATCGACTACTGGCGCTTCACAAAGGACAGCACCTTTAACGACTCGGTCAAAAAGGCCATGGTTCATCAGGCCGGCGTCAACCAGGACTTTCTCACGCCCAACTGGACGGCGCACATGGGAAACGACGATCAGGGCTTCTGGGGGATGTCGGCCATGCTGGCGGCCGAGAACAACTTTGACAATCCGCCGCCCAACGAGCCCCAGTGGCTGGCAACTGCCCAGGGCGTCTTCAACACCATGGCATCGCCTAAGCGTTACGACGAGGTATGTGGCGGAGGCCTCCGATGGCAGCTCAGCCTGTACAGCAAGGGGTACAACTACAAGAACAGCATCTCAAACGGCATCATGTTCAACCTCGGCGCTCGCTTGGCACGGTATACGGGCAACAAGACGTACGAAGAATGGGCAATCAAGACGTGGGACTGGGAGCGCAAAGTGGGCTTGATCACGGACCAGTACGCCGTCTTTGACGGGGCCAACGATGCAGACGACTGCGCCAACATCAACAAAGACGAGTGGACATACAACTCGGGCGTCTTCCTCCAGGGCGCGGCGTTTCTGTACAACCACGTGAGTCGTGTCGGCGGCCCTTGTTTCGCGTCTGCTGTTTCGCGTCTGCTGTTTCGCCTCCTCATGGCTGACCCTGCACACAGACGGACGGCTCCGCCCTCTGGCGGGAACGAGTCGAGGGGCTGTTGGACCACATGCTCGCCAAGTTCTTCCCCAACAAGATTGCCGTCGAGACCATCTGCCAAAACGACGAACAAAGCGTGTGCGATCGCGACCCGTTGATCTTCAAGGGCGTCGTCCACCGCTGGCTAGCCACGGTGGCCCAGGTGGCCCCCTTTACCAGGGAAAAGATATCGCCGGTGCTGCTGGAATCGGCCAGGGGCGCCGTGAGCCAATGCACCGGCGGCGAGAACGGCCGCCAGTGTGGCTTCCAGTGGTCCACGGGCAAGTTTGACGGCAAGACCAATGTCGGCACCGAGATGAGCACGCTCAGCGCCGTCGTGGCCGTCTTGTCCTCGAGGCAGCTCACCGCCGTGCCCGTCACGGAGAAGACGGGGGGGACCAGCAAAGCAGACCCCAATGCTGGAGGGGGCGAGGGGGCCACGACTCCCGTCATGTCGGTGATTACCACGGCGAGCAAGGTGGCGGCCAGTTTCCTCACTCTTGTGGTTGTGCTGGGTATAATTGGTATTCAAGTGTGGATGATTCTGGATTAGGAAGGCAGTCTCTTTGCACAGTAATTGTGCTTGGAACTTGGTGTCTTCGTCACTGAGTTGGGTTTAGAGAGGCAAGCTAGGAAAACCCAGTCCCAATTGGGATTAGTGATGAACTGAATTAGACAAGATTTTTAAAAATTTGAAATGCTCTGTCAACGCCTCCTTCCATACATGAATGTTTCTAGACCCTACCTCCTGCTTCCACTTCTTCCATACTCATACTCCAGCTCCATTCTACCCGTTGGGGAAGTGTCCGTTGGGGAACTAAGTGTCTTCGTCACTTGATTCCATTCCACACCAGCTACTCATAATAAAAACTCTCCCCCCGCCCTTTTCTTCAGCTCTCGTGCACCAGGCCCTAGCTCGCAATCCCCTCATCCCCATTCTACGCCAAGCGCTTCGTCCCGTTCATCATGGCTTCACGCGAGCAGAGCTCTACCTACTCTACGACTTCCTCTCTTGTCAGGGACGCGCAGTTCCTGAGCGCCTCCGAACTCGACAGTGTCCCTGGGCAAACCGTCCTCCAGCGTTGTCTCAGCGTTAGGTCAGTCATCTCGACCAGTTCCTCGTTTGCCGTGCGATACGGAGAAGCTGCATCTCGGCCTCCCCAGCAACTCGTCGAGATCGGCATCGGACTCCAGGGCGTCATCCTCGAGCAAGGCGGCAAACAACTCGTCTTCAAGAAAGAACTGGCACACATCGTGTCACATCCTTCGTTCATATGGAATGTGCAGCACGAGCATCTCCTCCACCTCCGTGTCATTGCCGCTTTCGACAGGTACTGTGAAGCAGTCGGCTGTCTCGTCCGCGTGCCCAGAGTGTTTGATCTCATACTGCCATCCGACGAGCAGTTCTGGGCCGACATGCTCCCAAAGCTCCCCGAGCCTTTCAGACAGCGCACCACCACAATCACGATGGAACGTCTTCTCCCACTTCCGAAAGTCGTTCGTCGGGCCCTGGTGAGGGAGTTTTCTGCCATCCCAGACCTCGACGACGACAAGGTCGACGGCATCTTGGCCATGGTTCCAAACAAACATTGCCTCGCTCGGACCTGTCTGGGCGTTCAAGACCGGCTGGTCCACCATGACAAGTTCACGCTGAGGAACATGCCGCTCTGGCTCAAGCGGATGCAGCTCTTGGCCATGGACACCCACACCATCGCATCACAACTCGGAATGGCCTACGCCCTCATGCACTGGGGTGCGTGTATTGATGGCGACGACGTCGAGTTCGTCCTGGGCACCTCGGCCCTGCCGAGCACGACTGGAGCAGCCGCCCAGGGCGAGCAGACGATTCCCGGCTTCCAGCACCGTGCCGTCGGCCTCTACCTCATCGACTTTGGGCAATGCTCCGAGGTAGACTTGTCCGATGATGTCGACGTGGTCTACCAGCGATTCAGAGGCATCATGGTTACAGGCACGAGCCAAGACTACATTCCGCACTGCCACAAGACGCCGGACTTGTTTGCAGAGTTCGCGCG
The DNA here is from genome assembly GCA_012934285.1 of Ophiocordyceps sinensis. Lineage (NCBI taxonomy): Eukaryota > Fungi > Ascomycota > Sordariomycetes > Hypocreales > Ophiocordycipitaceae > Ophiocordyceps > Ophiocordyceps sinensis. The sequence continues at coordinate 23,163,794 of JAAVMX010000001.1, read as the reverse complement.
GGCATACGTCGACGCGGGGAACAAGATCTTGGCGGACAAGGGCATGGGTGGTCGATTTGATCTGGAGTGGTTTGTGAAGGACTACCAGGAGTACGCCGAAGATTTCTTGGTACCGTAGCAAGTAACCCTTGACTCTGGGTATACCCGTTGGGGAACTAAGCGTCTTCGTCACTTAAAACCCTTTACTCTAGGTATAACCCTCCTCTGAGCATAACCCTTTACTCTGGGTTGTTATAGCCCTCAACTCTGCATCCAAAAAAGGCAAAAACACCCACTATCTGACGGAAAGTAAAATCCCTATACCCTCCCTGCCGCAACGGTCTTGGCTACATGGCTATCAAAGCATATGATAAAGGCAAGCTGGAGAGAGCTGTGAAAATCAAGAGCAAGATTCATACCTTGACTTCAAGACAGATTCACACCTTGACTACCAGACAGATTCACACCTTGACTTCAAGAAATCATACCTTGACTTCAAGACAGAGATGGTCATAGTTGGAGTAAACCATGGACACGCTGAGCAGGCTCATTGCCGGACCCAAGACCAACATGGTCGTCCAAGCCACTGTGCCCACGGATGAGATCCTACCCGTCTTCTTCTTCGACGACACCCCCATGCTACGAAACGCCATCATGTGCTGGACCATGCGCTTCAACGACGTGCTCGACCCGGACATGCTGCACAGGAGCCTTGCGCGACTCCTGGACCGAGGAGACGGATGGAGGAAGCTCCGAGGCCGCCTCCGTCTCAACGCAAGTCGCCCGCTTGGCCGTCTGCCGCGTCGACGCTGACTCTGCCCAGCAACACCACCGACTGGAGATTCACGTGCCGCGGTGCTCTTCGCCGGAGCGTCCGGCCGTGACCTTTTCGCACGTTTCCATCGAGACGAGCATCGACGAGGACCCGTTGGCGTCGAGGCTCCCCCGGCCAACTCGCTCTCCGTCGCTCCAGGCCAACCACGGCGACTTTAAGAGCCTCGGCATCTCGCCCGGCGCGCCGCGCACCATGGACGACTATCTCGCCGCCGACGCCCCTCAGCTGACGCTCCACGTCGTCTCGTTTACAGACGCAACCCTCGTCTCGTTGACGTGGCCGCACGTGTCCTCGGACGGCGTGGGCCTGCGGCACCTGGTCGAGGCCTGGAGCCTGGTTCTCGCCGGGAGAGACGACGAGGTCCTCCCGATGCTGACCGAGGACCCGATGGCGACTGCCGGCCTGGATCCGCGGTTCCAGGAGAGGCACCTGCTCGAAAAGCAGCACATGAAGGGGTGGCGGATCCTCGTCTGGGGGCTTCGCTATCTCCTGGACATTGCCTGGTGGCCGAGGATGGAGACGAGGACCATCTATCTGCCAAGAGCGGCCTGCGAGAGGATGAGGGCAGACGCAATGGCCTCGCTTGCCCGTCGGAGCCGAGAAACGTCGGCGTCGTTTGTCAGTGACGGCGATGTCATAGCGGCGTGGATCTCGTGCATGGCGGCCAAGGAGCTCTCCGCATCTTCCAAGAGGAGCGTGGTCATCACGACGCCCGTCGATGTGCGGAGCCGGATGCCCTCCCTGTTCAACAAGGAGACGGAGGGCGTCCACGTCCTCAACGCGGCCCCCATCGTGTCCACGGTGATCAACGCCCAGGACATGCTCTCTGGAGACGACGCCACGGCCAGGACGGCACAGTCTCTGCGGCGCAGTCTCCTGATGCAGACCTCCGAGGGCCAGCTGCACGCCCTGAACCGGCACGAGAGAACATCACTCGCCGAAAACGGCCTCCCGGCGCTCTTCGGGGACATGAGCAGCTTCGTCGTCATCCTGTCCAACATGACCAAGGCACGGTTCGTCGAGGCGCTGGACTTTGGGCCGGCCGTGAGAGCCGGCAGCAGTCGGCTCAGGGGGCGCTGGTCCGAGCCGCTGGACCATGCGTCAGCCCCGGGCAGGCTGGTTTACTACCACATGCAGGGGCTGGGCGACGAAAACGTCTTTATGCGCAACAACTTTTTTGTTTTTGGGATGCCGGGGGGGGATTACTGGATCAACGGGAGTCTTCCGCCTGCGATATGGGACGAGGTCAGGGGGTCGCTCTCATCCATGAAGATGGGTGTGTGTGATTGACAACTAGTTATTGACTAGGCATTTCTATAGGACTATGTGGAATCATTGAGCGAGTCCCTAAGCTCTCTGTCCATGACACCCACCACCTGCTCTGCAAGCCTCTCAAAGGTGAGGCTCTGGTCGAGAAGGCTCATGAATGGCACGTCGGCCTTGAACTCCTTCCAGGTCCAGTTCCTCAGCTCGGCACTGATCATGCTGTCCATGCCGTAGACGGACAGCGGCGTCTGCGGCCTCATCTTCTGCACGGGCAGCAGGACAAGCTTGGACAGGTGCCCCATCAGCAACTGCTGAACCACGGCCTTGACGGCCTCGATCCCCCCCGTCTCGGCCGCGGCCTTGAGACGGGCCGCCGTGTCGCGGCCCGAGCCGGCCGGCCCGTCGGCGCTCGGCGACCCCGCCTCCCCGCCGATGGCAAGGACGAGGCCCCGCAGGCGGTTGTCGCTGAGCCACATGCCCTTCCCGCCGGCGCGGGTCACCCTCGTGGGGTCCATGCCGGTGACGATGTGGGCGGAGGCGCAGGGGTCGTAGCCCCAAGGCGGCGGGCGGGAGAGGTCGCGGCGGCGACAGGCGGCCTCGATGGCGAGGAGGAACTCGGTCACGCCGATGCCGTACATGCCGTTGCGCTTGAGGGCCACCTCGACCTCGGGGTGCTCCTCGACGTGGCCGACCTCGAGGACCATGCCCAGCGCGAGCGACGTCGCCTGCAGGCCCCTGCTGTGCCGGTGGCGGGCCATGGCGTCGAGGTAGGCGTTGGCGGCCGAGTAGTTGCTCTGGGTGGCGGCGCCGATGGCGCCCAGGACGGAGCTGGTCATGACGAAGAAGTCGAGGTCGTGGTAGGCGAGGAGCTCGTCGAGGTGCATGGTGCCGAGCACCTTGGGCTGGATCACCTGGTTCCACTGCTGGAGCGACATGGTGTTGAAGATGAGTTCCTGGAGAGTCATTAGCCCCTGAGCCCCTGAATGACAGGCTTGCCCCTGAGTTGACGGGCACGTACATGTAGGACCATGGCCGCCTGGATGACGCCCCTGATGGGAGTCGAGGCCAGCGATATCGCGGCAGCAACGTCTTCGCGCCTCGACACGTCTCCGCGCGCGACTTGAAGGGAGAGCTTGCAAGTCTGACTTTGGCCCATGCCTCGCAGGTCCGCCATCAAGGCAGCGGCTTCCGGCTTGTCGGCGCCGCTTCGTGATAGGAAGATGAAGTTCCTCGCGCCCCGAGAGATCATCCAGATGCTATCGAGGCTCGTTAGAAACCACCTTGGGCTTCAAGGATAGGGATACACACGTCAAACTGCGCCCGAGTCCCCCGAGGCAGCCTATCAAGAGATAGGTTCCGTTGCCGTCGAACGTCAACGGCTCCGGGGTCTGCTTGATGGGCACCAAGGTGGCCTCGGGATCGCAGGTGAGGACGGCCCTGACGGGAGAGGCGTTGACGGCCGCCGCGGCGTCGCTGAAGCGGGAGAGGTCGAAGGAGTCGGAGGGGATTCTCGCGACGAGGCCGTGCTGCAGCAGATGGACTGCGTCTCTCATGGCCCTTTGATACGAGTCAGCGCTGTCCGACTACTCACTCCCGGCGATGCTTACGACGAAACGTTGATCTGGTTGCAAGAGGTCATGTCCCACGGATCGAGGTAGCTGACCGTGAGCCCCTTGGAGACCAGCGATGCGTATATGGCGGCCAGGTACGTGGACGCGCGGCCCGGGAGAAGAGCAAGATGGGCACCTCGGTCGACGAATCTCTGCAAGACGGCGCCCAAGTCGACGGATCCATTGGTCAACATGACCCGGAAGGCGACATGCGAGGGGATTCCGAGCTCAAGGCCGGCCCGCGAGTCCATCAAGTGGACGCCCTGAAGGGGCTCCAAGAGGCCCTTCATCTCCTGCGAGAAGTAGGTGGCGTAGACGCTGCAGCCGGCGCGCAAGGCCATCTGGACGAGGGCACACGCCAGTGCGGGCCAAGACACGTCGACGAGGACGGCGTCGTGTCTGGCCGGCCGACAGACATGTGCCAGAGTGTGGACGGCAAACGTGTAGGGGAGGAGTTGACTGACAATGTCGTCGATGCCGTCGGCGCCGTCGAGCCGGGACACGAAGTCTTGGTGGACGGCCAAGGTGGTTTCAAACGTGTTGGGCTTGAGGCAGACGACGGCATCGCCGGGACGGATGCCGTGGACTTGGGAGCCCGTCTTTGCGACGATGCCGCCGGCCTCCAGGGTGAAGAAGGGGTGGCTCTTCTGGCCCTTTGCGACGGCGAGACCCTGGCAAGAGTTAGCATCACGACAGCATCCAAGGTCGTCGGCCTCACCGTCTGGTCAAAGGCAAAGGCCCGAGCCTCGACCAAGACGTCGGTCTCCCCGAGTGCCGTCTCGGCCCCTGAGACGTCCTCGAAGTGGAAGCTGTCCAGGCGGCCGACCCTGTCAAAGCCCATGGAGAGATTGCCGCGAATCGGAAGCCTCTCGGTCGGCGGCATCCAGGACCGGGCAAAGGCGGCGTTGCCGTCGTCGTCGACAATGTAGCGGCTCGAGTAGACGACGCCCCCCTTTTCAACAAGCTCCGTGTTCATGTCGTGCGGATTCCGGCGGAACTCGGCCTCCATGTCGACGACCAGCCGGGCGGAGCTCGCCAGGGCGGCGTCCGGGTCGATGTCGATGCTGGCAAGGTGGAACGAGGGCTGCTCCGTCATGATGGACTTTGAGATGCCGAAGACGAGCGTCTTCTCGGGCTCCCGGCCGGCGAGCACGTCGCCGTTGGTGACCCAGACGGCGGTGCTCGCCAGCTGCGTGTAGGCGCGCATGGCGGCCATTTCCGCCTCGGACATGCGGGACAGCAGCGGGCCCTCGAGCTCGGCCAGCATCACGGTGCGGGCTTTTTGGATGCCCGACTGGGGCAGGTCGGTGAAGGCCATGCGGCGCGAGGGGACGGAACGCTCGTGATAGAGCTTCTCCAGCTCGACGAGCAGGGCGTGCGGCTCGTGGCGATAGAGCTTCTCGTGTAAGCCGGAGACTGACTCGGAATCGAAAGGGGACTCACCAACACAACCTCGTCCTCGTCCTCTCCTGTCCCCTTTATCGTCGAGCCTTGTTCATCAGGCCTCGTCACGATGAGCGCTGAACAGGAGCCTGGCTCCGGATAGTCGAACATCACGTCGGCTCCTGAGAAGCCGGCGTCGACAAGCCGCTGATTCCACTCGGCCTTTGACAGCATGACGCTGGCAGTTACCGTCTCAATCATGATGAGCCTGCCTCCTGGCTTCAGCAGTTTCCTGCAGTGCTTGAGCGTGCCGGCGAGACTGCGCTTGGCGTGAACGACCTATCTTGTTAGATGGTGACCACGGCCTTTGGGGTACAAGACTTACATTCGGAGCAAAGATGATGTCGTACGAGGCCTCGTCGAAGCCCTGAGGAGACGGATCCTGCTCCATGTCCAAGCGGGCAAACTCGAGCTTGTGAAAGTCTCTGTATTGCTCTTGGACAGAGGCCAGGAACTCGGCCGACTCGTCTGCGAACCGGTACTTGACGTAGTTTGGAATGGCATGATGCCCTCGGAGAGCCGTGAGCAAGCGTCTCGAGGGGCCCTCGCCACCGTTCAGTTCAAGAATGTTCAGGCGGGGATCTTGGTGGGCAATCAGATCCGCCAGCTTCTCGAGCTTGGCGTGGGAGCCGACCTGACATGCACTTGGACAGGACTGGCCGTCAGACAAGACGGAGCGCAGCTGGTCTCCCGAGAGGCGGCTGATGTCGGGCTTCCAGACGAGACGCGAGTAGGGCTGGGGAATCTTGGCCTCGGACTGCGAGTTGATGCTGCTCTCGAGCGACAAGAAGCTCAACCGCGCCTGCACGAGGACATCGCCGTCGGCGCCGGTCAGCTCGACGGCCGTCTTGATGGACCGCAGGCCGTTTGGACGGCCGAGCCCGCGGACGACGGCCCGGCCGGTGCTCGGCGCCGTGGCCACCGTCATGTGCTCGACGGCCACGGGGAGATACGACTTGACGAGGTTGTTGGGCTCGCCCCGGTGGGCGGCGATGATGGACAGCTGGAGACAGGCGTCGAGGACGGTGGGATGCACCGCATACTCGGACTCTTGCACCATGGAGCCGCCGGGGGCCTCGATGTCGACGTCGGCGAGGGCTTCGAAACGGTCCGCGGTGGAGCGGATGCCGGACAGCGTCTTAAAGGCCGGGCCGTATGCCAGGCCCACGTCTCTCATCTTCTGGTACCATCGACGGTCCTGGGTTTCTTGGTTGACTCCGGTGCAAGTCGCGCGGGCCTTTGAGGTGAAGATGGCGGGCAAGGCTGGACATGTCAGTAAAGGCTGCGAGTAAGGGGCGGTTTGCTTACCCGAGGGCTTGCTGATTCGAACGTTGCCGGAAGCATGGATGGCCCATTCGCCGCAACAAACGCTGCTCACGGTAAAGTCGAACTCGGTCCCGTCAGAGTTGAGCGAGTACAGGTCGAGGAGCGACTCGGTGCCGACGCCCTCCTTCAAGACCATGGCCGACTTGATCTTGACGTTGCCGAGCGTGTAAGTCGGGCTGTCCCGGTGTAGCCCGGAGGCTTGGGCGGCGGCAGTCATTGCCAGCGAAATGTATCCCGCGGCGGGAAAGACAATGTCCCCGCCGACCTGTTCTCGTCAGACGCGTGTCTCCTGGCCCGGGACGAGCCTTCATACCTTGTGGTCGCGGAGCCACGGCAACTGGTCCAGCTTGAGGACGTTCCTCCACGAGGGCGACGCCTTGGAGCTGCCCGGGAGCAAGCTGCCCAACAGGTCGTGCCGAGCATGTTTCCGGAAACGGACATCAGAGCTGAGGCGGCTCTCGCTCCAGTAGACGTCGTCGTACACCCACTGATATCGGGGGAAGTCGGTCAAAAAGGGGCCGCGCTGCAGGCGGACAGCGCCGGTCTCCGGCTCGACAAGCTCGTCCGCGTTGACGCGATCGAGGGCGACGGAATGTCCGCTCAGGAAGAGAGCGCCGACGAGGTTCAAGACGGTTTCCACGCCGTCAGTGTTGCGCTTGAGGGCCGAAAGGTACTGCAGCTGCTCCTCGCCGCGTCCGAGAGCGGCCCGGATCTCCTTGACGGGCCCCCCGAGCGCCGAGTGCGGACCGACCTCGACGACGCAGCGGATCCCGGGCACGGAGCGGAGCAGCGACTGCGCGGCCTGGCTGAAGAGCACGGGCGACTCGAGGTTCTGCCGCCAGTACTCGAGCGGCAGCGGCGCCGCCACGCGCTTGCCGGTGACGGACGAGAACATGACGGGGCTCTCCGGGCCGCGGGCCGGCGCCGGGTCGTCGCGCAGCTGCTCGCGGAGCCGGTCGTGGTAGTCGGCGGCCGCGAGCCTCATCAGGGGCGAGTGGTAGGCGTTCCGCGCCGTCGTCAGCTTGCGGCTGAAGACGCCGGCGCGGGAGAAGACGCCGTGGGCCTCGGCCACGGCTTCTTCGGTGCCGCTCAGCGTGACGCCCAGGGGCGAGTTGTGGCAGGCGATGCCGACGTCTGGCATCTGCGCGATGGAGGCGGATGCCGAGTCGGCGCCCACACCGACGGCGAGCATGGCCCCAGGGGTGTTGTTTCGCGAGACGGCCCGTCCGCGCAGGTAGGCCACGACGATGGCCTGGCCAGAGGTGAGGTATCCGGCGGTGAAGGCGGCCGCAATCTCTCCTGGCGAGGCACGGTATCAGCAAAAAGGGGGTCGACAAGGGGCCTCGACTCCTTACCGGAAGAATGGCCAACTACAGCCTCGGGCCGCACGCGCCATGAACGCAACAGCCGCACCACGGCAACCTGCAAGGCCGTACACGCCGTCTGCGACCGCTCGGCCTCGTCCACCCTGCTCGTCGCCCGTGGCTCGGCCAGCGTCTCCATGATGGTCCAGGGGGGCGGCTCCGGGAGCGCCGCGAGGACGGCGTCCATGTCCTCGACGGACCGGCGCACCGAGGGATACGCTTGAAGCAGAGCCATGCCCATCCGCGGCCACTGGGCGCCCTGGCCGGTAAAGACAAAGGCCAGACCGGGGGGCTCGTTGGCCGCGTTGCCGAGGCGCAGCGTTTCCGCGGACAGCGTGCCGGCCGTCCCGTGCTCCGAGGGGGAGGCCAGGGTGAAGGCCCGAGAGGACAGGGCGCTGCGTGCCGTGCTGAGCGTGTGGGCGAGGGCTGCGATTTGGCAGTTGTCGGAGACGGCGGAGACGGCGGCGAAGTTTCGTTGCAGTGTCTGGTCGTTGTGTGCCGAAAAGGGGAGAAGATATGTTTTGGGAGCGGTGGCGGACTGGGGCTTTTGGATGCCGTTTCCATGTCCGTTGATGTCGTTTCCGCCGTTTCCGTTGAGACCTCCATTCATGTCGTTTCCGTTGATGGTATTCCCGTTGATCCCCCCGTTGACCCCCTTGATCCCCCCCTTGACCCCCTTGATCCCCCCCTTGACCCCCTTGATCCCCCCCTTGATGCCATTCCCGCCACTCAACACCGCATCAAGACGACTGAAGCTCGTCAGCACGCCACCCAGATACGAGTCGGCCGCGTCCAGGATCGTGTGGGCGTTGGCACCGCCATAGCCAAACGAGTTCACGCTGGCCCGCCTGTACGCGTGCTCGGCCGGCCACGGCGTCAGCCCCTGAACCACCTTGAGCGCCCCGCCGCGGAAGTCGAGGGCCGGGTTGAAGCGGCCGATGCCAACGGTGCCCGGGATCGAGGCCCTCTCCAGGCTCAGGATGGTCTTGATGAGGCTGGGGATCGCGCTCGCGGCCTCGCCGTGGCCGAGGTTCGTCTTGACGGAGCCGACGAGCAAGGGGGTCTCGGGCCGGCGGAGCGCGCCAAAGACGTTGCCGATGGCGGCAAACTCGACGGGGTCGCCGACCGGCGTGCCCGTGCCGTGGCTCTCAAAGTAGCCCGTGTCGCCGTACCCGAGCCCGGCGCCGGCGTACGCCCTGCGGATGACGGCCTCCTGGTCCGACACGCTGGGATGGCTGATGCCCGGCCCCTTGCCGTTGCTGCGACGCCCGTTAGCCACGAAGTGCGGACCGGCGCGGCCCGGGTCTTACGTGTTGATGGCCGTCGCGCGTATGACGGCGCGGACCGGGTTGCCGTCCCTCAGGGCGTCCGACAGCCGCTTGATGTAGATGGATCCGACGGCCTCGGCGCGCGCGTAGCCGTCGGCGGACTGGTCGAAGGTGTGGCAGACGGACGTCGGGGACAGGGTGCCGAGCCGGACGCTGCCCAGCTGCTGCTCGATGCCGAAGATGAGGTTCGTGCCGCCCACGACGGCGGCCGAGCAGTCGCCGGCCTGGAGGCTCTTGCAGGCCAGGTGAAGGGCGTACATGGTGCTGGAGCAGGCGGTGTCGAGGGTGAGGCTGGCAGGTGTTAGCCCATGACCCCTGAGTGACCCCTGAGTGACCCCTGAGTGACCCCTGAGTGACCCCTGAACGGGTGACCCCTGAGAATGACAAAACGGGTGCTTGCCTTGGTCCCTTGAGGTTAAAGACATAGTTGACCCGGTTGCTCAGAATGGTCAAGCCGCCGCCCTAGACAGCAGTCAGCGGCTTCATCGCGACGGCAACAGTCAGGGGTCCAGCCGCACCGTCATCTGATACGGCGAGCCAAAGTCGACGTCCCGCGCCTGCATCTGGCCGACGTCCCAGGTGAAGTTGCCGACGAAGCAGCCCGTGTCGGAGCCGGACACGTCGCCGAGCCCGAGGCCGGCCGACTCGAAGCTCTCGTAGACGACCTCGAGGAGCTTGCGCTGCTGGGGGTCCAGGCTGGCCGCCTCGAGGGGGCTGATGCCGAAGAAGGACGGGTCGAACTCGCGGAAAGAGTCGCCGTCGCTCAGGAAGTAGCCGCCGCGGGTGGTGATGCTGCCGGGCCGCTGCGCGTCCGGGTGGTACCACGCCTCGATGTTGATGCGGTTGCTGGGGAAGTCGGACTGGGCCGACTTTCCCTGGGCGAGAAATTCCCAGAGCTCGGAGGGGGACGAGATGTCCCCTGGGAGCCGGCAGGCTGTAGAGGAGCATCAGCGCTGGTTACTGGATAGGGGCCAGGGGGGCTGGATAGGGGCCAGGGGGGGTGAATAGGGGTCAGGGGGGCTGAATAGGGGTCACTCACCCAGGCCAACAATGGCGATTGGCTCGTAGTCGCCTCGACAAGCCATGGTGCCGGTCAATGTATGATGAGAGCTGTTGTCTTAGATACTATGTCTAGTAAGAACTTTGTTGTCTGGAGATGGTGTTGTCTGGAGATGGTCTATGTCTAGGTGAACACTGTCTTGACATGCATCGAGGGTGGCAGTTTCACGGTTATATATACACACATCTACGCATCCATACCCTCACCTCTGCATTGCTGCATATGCGGTCGACGGCCATGACCTCGTCCCCCTGCCTTCTGGGCATAATCCTCTGGCACCGCCAGCGACGTGATGCATGGTCACGCCTTATATAAGACGCCTGGGCATCATGCGCCCAAGGAATGGCCGGGCTGTCTTCAAGGGAGACTCTGTTATCTCAGACGGCCGTACGAGGGCTTCCTCGCCCAAGAGCCGCGATATAAAGGGGCTGCATGGTTTCATGCAAGACGAAAAGGGATGGGACTCTCAAAACGTGTCTTGCAGACAAAACATACCACATTGGTTTCTCCAGCCTGGATGAATCCAAAACATTAAACAGGACGAGACTCGCATTCGTTTCCGCCACACGCCCCCTCGCATGGCCTCGTCGTGTGCACACACGGCGTGAAATTCGGCTTAGTACTTACACCTAAGCTTTGTTAATGTCCGGGTAGGCCTTTCGATTAAGCTCTGAGCCGGGTCTAGGGCGTGCATTTATCACGGTCCTCGACGGTTTGACCTTGTCCGAATCAGCTCTGTTGAACCACCCTTTCCGAGAGAACCACCCTTTCCGACGCAAGGGGCGAGCACATGACGGCGGCGATATAGGTGGATTCCGGCCGTTCATCTCCGTGTAAGCCGTCGACCATTCCGACTCGGTGAACAACAGGGCGGACGGCGAGGCCGGTTTGCTGATAAACAGGGGTTTGATTATCCCTGTCCCGTCCCGGCCTGGTCGAAGCCGCATTATTCTCTCCAAGGGGCAGCAGGACTCGCCAAGCAATGCCTCTACTCTTACACGTCGTATTACCGCTCTACTCGCTCACCGCCGCGGTGCTGGTGTGGAGCGTGTTTGTGCGGAACGGCGGTCTAGACACCATCAACCAGGCCATCGAGCACGGCAGATATCCCGAGGGCGAGGCCGGGGCGACGCGCTTCACCGGCCTCGGCGCCGTCGACGACGCCCTCATGTCGCTCGTCGCCTTTAACCTGCCTGTTCTCAACGCCGGCTTCGACGTCGGCCGCCTCTTCATGGCACAGTTTGTCGCCGGCGTGTCCGTCGTCGTCTTTATCCTCTCCGTCGAGGGGCGGCGTGGCAGACGCTCGTCTTTGGTGTAAGCCGAGAGACTCGTCATGTTTACAGTTTGTGATATTCACAGGGCCTGACCGAGAGCAGTTTCATGGCCTGGGGCCTCGCCTCTCAGCTTGCAACCAGCGCCATTGTGCTGCCGCTATATCTACTCGTCCACACCAGAAGAGGCCGGAAAGCCAAGGGACGCGGCTCTGTCTCTCCGCATGCCGCCCTCTGCGCTCTGCCGAGCCACCTCCTGGGCTACGGCGTCCCCGCGGCCATGATGTTTGATCCTCTTGACCAAGGCCCTCACGCCAAGTCTCTCTGGGCACTCATGTTTGCCCTCTGTCCGCTCACCATTGCCCTCTGCACCCGGGCAGTCAGGGCCCTCTTGCCTAGGGCGTCAACGACCAAGGCCGGCTACAATGCTCTACAGATGGGCTATGGCATCGTCGGTGCCGTGGCGGCTGCGTTTCACGTCATGACCGTTGTAAAGGCCATCGCACAGCCGGCGAGTCTGCTGGCCGGTCTCTTGTCTCTCGAGCTGTATCCCGACATGCTCCGAGACAAGATCCTGACGTTTCTGAAGCTCGACTACCTCATCACCTTTGCGGCACTGCTCACCTGGGCCTACAGCGAGGTCCGTGATATATACCGCGGCCGACCTCTGCTGCTTCTCGGCATGTTTGCGGTTGGGACCGTGGTAGTTGGGCCCGGCGCAACGGCTGCCGTGGCGTGTTTGGTGAGAGAAGCCGGCCTAAACAGGGGCAATGTAAAGTCGGGCTGAGTGGAACGGTCTTGGCGGACACATGTTTGTAGTAGTTGGCTACAGATGAAGAAAGACTAAAGGGCGGTGACCAACATGTTGCTCGAGAAAGACTCGGACACAACCAAGAACAACGTTTCTCATGTCAGACTCTTGTCGAGCTCCACGCCCCTGTCGGAGCAAAGCTTGGTCAGCTCGTCCCAGAGACGCGCCTGAAGCTCCCTCCCTTGATCCGACTCGGCGTACGGTGAAAGTCTGGCAGGAATGGCGTCAGCATTAAGCCTCGGGGTGGATACTACGGATACGGCTCCATGGAGTATACATATACTATGACAGGGAACTGCCAAGGATATGCAAGGTTCACACGCACCTGCTGACACGGCCGTCTCGCATGAAGCTCCCCGAGAGGCCGGGGTCCGGGCATGTGGCGGCGTGGACGTGGAGACGCGCCCCCTGGCTCAGGGACCGCGCCGAGGCCAGGAGGATGAGCCGGGTGGCGATGCCGGCGGCGTCCGGGAAGAAGCCCGAGGCGCAGAAGCCGGGCGTCGTCGTCACCACCTCGACGGCCGCCGGGCCGAGCCGGGCGGCGAGCTCGCGGCCCAGCAGGGCGAGGAACAGCTTGGCCGTGTAGTAGTCGTGGTCGGGGCGGACGCCGGCGCCGTCGCCGTGGAACTCGGACAGCACGGACCCGCCCCGGGCCGGCATCCGGTACGTCGTCCAGGCGTGGGCCTCGGACGAGACCAGCACGAGGCGGGTCGGCGCCGGGCCCGCCGGCCGCAGCAGCGGAACCAGGCAGAGGGCCAGGTAGGCGGTGCTGCGGAAGTTGACCTGCATCAGGCGCGACCAGCCGGCCTCGACGCGGCCCGGGTCCCGCGAGAACAGGCCGGCGTTGAGGATCGCAATGTCGAGCGTCGTGGCCGCGGCGCGGAGCCCCCTGACGAAGCCGTCGACCGAGTCGAGCGACTCCAGGTCCAGCTGGTGAGTCTCGACGGCGGCCCCTGGATTCTCGCCCAGCAGCTCGAGCCGGACGGCCTCTGCCCGCTGTCGGTTCCGCGCTCCAATCACCAGCCGCGCGCCCAGACGCACCAGCTGTCGCGCCGTCTCGTGTCCCACGCCCGACGTGGCCCCCGTCACGAGCACCGTCTTTCCGCTCAGGGACAGGCCGGGCACCGGGGTGGGAAAGCCGGTGAGCTTCTGGCGCATGACATAGGGGATGGGGCCGTCCGAGGACAAGTCAAACAGGCGGGGGTTGGCCGTCATCATCCTGAGGGGCTCTGGGAGGAAAGACATGTCGAGGAGGTGGTGATGGGAGAAGCTGTGCTGGCAGGAGACGGAAGGCGAGGAGCCACGGTGGAGCGTCTATATCAACACGGACAGCAGTCTATCCAACAAGGACAGTGCTGGAGCGTCTATATCAAAACGGACAGCAGTCTATCCAACAAGGACTGTGCTGGAGCAGTCTATCCAACACGGACAGTGCTGGAGCATCTATATCCATCATGCCCCCCTCCCAGCCCCCCGGGTTGGCTCAGTGGGCGCGTGGACGTGGAGGCATGACGGACCCGTAGAGCCAAAGGGAGGCCATATCACTTGTGATATACTCTATAGCTCCGCGTCCACGCCTTGGCACACGACGAGGTTAATTCCTGTGGAAAAGTGGCCTTTTTCTCTACATTTAGCCTTTGAGCCGGGGATATTCGAGCGCTTCGAGAATGCCGTCAAGAGTCGGTGAGACGCTATACGAGATGAGCAGTAGATGAGCTTACTCTTGCTACACTCGGGGTGTTGTCAGAGGCTGTCATACCGCCAGCGTTGACCGCCGGCATCAGTCCACCACTGCCCAAAGTATATGCCGCCATATCGACTTGTACGAACGGATATGGCTTCACGCCTTTGGTCAGATCCAGCTCATTTGTTCTTTATAGACGTCACATATAATCAAGCCTCTCGGGGCTGTTGGTCGACTAGAAGAGCAGCGTCACTTACACGGACAAGTCCAGAATTCAAATCTCTTACACCAGTAATTCAAAGCTCTTGTGCCAGAGATGGAAGTCTTGGAAGTCATCGTCGTAGGAGCAGGTACGGCACGGCCTCGACCCGAGGCACGTTAAAGCTGACAACATCCAGGCTGGTGTGGTCTCGTCGCGGCCAAGACCTACCTCCAGGTGAAGCCCGACGCGAGCCTCACGATCGTCGACGGAGCCGCGACGCTGGGCGGCACCTGGTGCAAGGAGCGGCTCTACCCGCACCTCGTCGCAGAGGCCCATTACGGCCTCTTTGAGTTTTCGGACCTCGAGATGCCCAACCATCGGCACGTCTCCGAGTCCGGCGTCTCCGAGTCCGGCGTCTCCCCCGGCTTCTCCCCCGGCTTCTCCCCCGGCGTCTCCCCCGGCGTCTTCACCGGCGTCTCCAAGTCCGGCCTCATATCCGGAGACGCCGTCCATCGGTACCTCGACAGCTACGCCACCGAGTTCGGCCTGCACAGGCATCTCCGGCTCGGCACCCGCGTCGAGAGCGTCGTCCGGGTCGGCCGGCACTGGCACCTGACGCTGGCCGGCACGCACGAGGTGCTGGCCTGCGAGAAGCTCATGGTGGCCACGGGGCTCACCTCGGAGCCCTTTGTGCCCTTTGTGCCCGATCACGGCTTCGGCGGAGAGACGATGCACTCCAAGGAGCTGGGCACGGTCGAGACGGCCAGGAGAATCGCAGACGACGGCGTCAAGACGGTGGCCGTCTACGGGGGGTCCAAGTCGGCCTTTGACGCCGTCAACATGCTGCTCCGCGCCGGCAAGTCGGTGCAGTGGATGGTGAGGCCCGGAAAGGGGGGCCCGTCCGTCATGTCGCCCCTGACCATCCTCGGACAGCCGAGCTTCCGCCTCAACAACAGCCGCTTCCTGGCCGTCTTCTCCCCGAACCTGTTCGCCACAGACGGCCTGTCCCGCTGGCTGCACCGCACGGGGCCGGCCTGGCTGACCCGGCCGCTGGTCAGGGGGTTCTGGCGCCTCGTCGGCTTCCTCCTCATGGGCGAGGCGCAGTACGGCAAGAGCAGCAACTCCAGGGCGCTCGAGCCCGCCATGGGCCTGGACAGCCTGCTCTGGAGCCCGGCAACGCTGGGCGTCATGACGCACCCGGCCCTGTGGAAGGACATTCACGAGGGAAGCCGGGTTCAGGTCCGCCGAAACGCCATCCAGACGCTCGAGGCCGATGGCGTCGGGCTGGACGACGGCACGCACGTCGACGCCGACATGGTCGTCTTCTCGACGGGATGGAAGCCGCTGGCCGCCGACTTTCTCTTCTCGGACCAAGACCGTCTGGCCGCCGGCCTCCCCTCTCCGGCCTCGTACGAGCCCAAGGCGCGGCAGAAGTGGCAAGTGCTCCGACGCCATGGCGACTCCCAGGTCAGGCAGCGGCTGCCGCTCCTCGCCCAGTCGCCGCAGTGGGAGAGCGACCGGCCTCGAGTCGAGGACGACTTTCACCTCTACAAGTCCGTCGTGCCGGCCTCGGCCGAGGACCACGACCGCTCCCTGGCCTACGTCGGCTTCCTGCGCACCACGGGCGCCCCCATCGTGTACGAGGCCCAGGCGCTGTGGGCCGTGGCGTATCTGCAGGGCAAGCTCGAGGTGCCCTCGCGGGAGGAGCGGGAGAGGGAGACGGGCGCGCTGAACGCCTGGGTCCGGAGACGCTATCTCTGCGGCCGCAAAGTGCCGTTTGCCATGTTTGACTTTTTGCCTGTAAGTGCCTGTAAGTGCTGTGAGTGCCTCGAGGCTCTGCTGACCCTGTCCAGTATGTCGACTCCCTGTATCGGGACCTCGGCGTCAACTCGAGGCGAAAGGGGAACCCCGTGTCCGAGATGTTTGCGCTCTACAGGCCGAGGGATTTCAGGGGCGTGGTCAACGAGTGGATGGAGAGCCGGGAACGCGGCCTGAAAGGGGCAAAGCAAGGGGGAAAGCAAGGTTCCAGGAGCTGGAGCTTCCTCGTGGCTGTTTTCACGGTCGTGGCGGTGGGTTTCGTCGTCTTGCGCGCCATGGGGTGAGCTGGATAGGGGCTGTGAGCCGGATAGGGGCTGTGATGTGAGCTGGATAGGGGCCATTGTGAAAATGTCATGTGCGTACAGTGGTTTGCTAGACAGACGAGAAACTCGCCAGTTAAAGACTCTTTACACTTGACAGTCATGTGTGACAGATGACAGTCAACACGGTCATGTAACAGTTCATTACTTGAAGCAACAACACAGCTCATCACTCGAGCTCATCGTCATGACACACTTCATCACAGCAACCACGTCACAACATTCCACCTCACGGCGTCTCGCCAACACGATAGACCAGCTTGTGCCCGCTAACCCTCGAGTCTCGCAGCCTGTCCAGGCCCTCGAGCACGCCCTGGAGCCCCCCCGTCCCGACCTCGATCCGATGAGGCCGGATCCTCCCCTGCCGCAACAGTCCCTCGACAAGAGTCCACCACGTCTTCCCAAACTCAAAGTCGTCCGTCCTGGCGGCGAAGCTCCGGCTCCCCATGGCCCAGTCCTCGCCAAAGACGGTGTAAGCCATGGTGTCGGCGCACTCGACGCGGGCACGGGGCGACGTCAGGGGCAGCAGCGTGGCCAGCCTGCCGCCCTCGGAGGACAGCGCGCGCGCGCAGAAGCCGGCGGTCCAGGCCGTGGACACGGTGTCCCAGCAGAGCCCGAGGCCGTCGGAGGTGGACGCCCGCATGTCGGCGGCGGCGTCGTCGTCGCCGTAGTCAAAGGCCTCGGCCGCGCCGTACTCGGCCACGAGGTCGAAGTTGTGCGGCGAGCAGGTCGTCAGGGGCGCGTATCCCGAGAGGCGCGCGAACTGGAGGCCGAGGATGCCGGTGGCGGTCGAGCCCCCGTAGATGAGAATCGGCCCCCGCCGGCCGCGAGTCTCGGCGACCGGCTCGGCGACCGGCTCGGCCCCCGGATCGGCCCCCGGATCGGCCCCCGGCTCGGCCCCCGGCAGCGGCAGGCCCAGCGTCTGGTACAGCCCCTGGCCGACGCTGGTGATGCCGACGCCAAAGGTGGCGGCCTCCTCAAAGCTCATGCCGTCCGGAACGCGGGCCTGGAGGTCGCCCTTGACGACAATGTGCTCGGCAAAGGCCCCGTCCTCGGGCTGGGCCGCGTTGCCGCCGTGCGCGAAGCCCATGACGCGATCCCCCTTTTTGAACGCCTTGGCGACGCGCGGCCCGACCTCGTCCACCACGCCCGCGTAGTCGCAGCCCAGCAGCACGCCGGGCGTCTGCGTGAGCTCGGCGTGCTTCCAGTCGGTCGGGTTGAGGGCCACTGCCACGGTCCGGACGAGCAGGTAGTCGTCTCGCAGCGCCGGCCGGGCCCTGTCGCGGACGAGGCCGGCCTTTCCGGGGGTGGCGACGACGATTGCCTTCATCGAGACTGTAGAGTCGGAGCAATAAAGAGAGGTATCGTGTGGTCTGTCGAGGGTGGCCCGAGAAGTGGCAGACGACAATTCACGTAAATGTACGGCGATTCTATTACGTAGCTATAGCATGGACAAGAGTATGCGGTGTGTGTCGTCGTGTAGGCGAGTCAATGCATCGACCTCTTGCATCTTGGCGAGATGCCTCCGTCGTCTGCCCTGCCAGACGGACGTTTCGATTTGTTTGAGCATGCGCTGTCGGTCCCGGGAAAGCTTGCATGGGACGACTCCCGGAGCCCTGCGGTATGCATATGTACGTGGAAAGCATTAAGGAGCAGGCTGGGAGGCTAGTAATACACTCAAAGGGTGGAAGCCCCCTAGCATGGAAGCCCCCTAGTAAAGGGTGGAGGCCCCTAGGAAAGGGGTGGAGGTTATCCACACTCCCAACCATCATCGACATCGTCTGTACATGCAGACTTTGGTTAAAAGTCAAGACAACATAGACCCAGGACGCGGGCTATAATAACTTCCTCGTGATATGCAAGGCCGTGTTATAACACTGAACCTCTCCCCCTATTCATCACCCCCTATTCATGAGCCCTCACCACACACATGCACCTACACCGGCTCTTTCAGATCCACCCGGATTGCGACTTGGAGCGACAGTGCATGGATCCCCCTGCAGCAACTTTTCGCCTCCCTCAGGCTTGCACATCTTCGGAAGCTCTTTACTGCGTTGTCGGTGAGCATTGAGCCAGCGCCCCTTGCGTATGTCGCCCGCATTCGTAGATGCGAGCGGGCGAGGCGTGCTCTGGGTGAGCCTGATGCATGACATGGACAGCTGCGGAAGTCATGGCGGTCGATTACCTCCATCATTAGATGGTGTACTTCGTAGACATGGTTGGATGGTGTAGCGGGAGGCTCCGGGGGGGGGGACTGCTTGGCAATCCTTCAGGATCAAGGATCAGATCGACTCGCTGGCAGTGGGAGGGAGCCTACGTGAATATCCTGCTGCGGGCTTCCAGTCCGTTCCGTGAGTAGTGTCTCCAGGACTTTGTCGTCTCGTCGTTTCGTCGTCTCGTCCTTTAGCTGTCCGTCATGGCGCTGCCCCTATCCGCCCTCCAGTCAACCATGTTCCCCTGCGCTCCCACGGCATCGACAAGGCCTCAGGCTCCCTCCCTCCTCCCCCTCCCTTGTTTCCCTCCCCTCGGCCAGGCCGCCGACAACCTCGTCCAGCTAGCCTGGGCCCTCGTTCTCCGTCACTACCTGGAAACGCCCGCGCCATGCTTCGGCCTCCTGGCCCGCCGTGACGACGCGCTCGCCGAGGCCGAGCCCGTCACGCTGCAGCGCTTGGAGGCCGTGTGCGCGGTGCTCGACCCCGAGTCCTCGCTGTCCTGGACGCTGGCCAACTGGGCCGAGCCGTCCGTGTGTCGCAGAGCGAGCCCGCAGCAGCTGGCCGACGTCGACGAGGCCTTGGTCTTCAACACTGCCCTCGTGCTCGGCGGGAGCGCTCGTTTCTCGGCCACGACTCAAGTGGGCAACTCCGTCTCACCCCCTGAGCTCGCGCAACTCCATTTCACCCCCTGAGCTCGCGCTGACTCGACCATGTTAGTTTACCGTCCTCGCCTCGGTCGACTTGTCCGGTGCCCGCCCGCAACTCGCCGTCTCGTGCGAGCCGCGGGCCGTTCCCCCGGAGCAGCAGCGTCTCGTCGCCCATGCGTTCCAGGCCGCGCTCGAAGCCGTGCTGCTGCGGCCCGGCCAGAGACTCCGAGACGTCGACCTCTTCACCCCCCGGGACCACCGGGTGATCGCCCTCTGGAACCGGCATCTCCCCGCCACCGTCGCCTCGTGCATCCACCGCAAGGTCTCCGAGGCCGCGGCGCTCGCTCCCGGAGCCCCGGCCGTCTGCGCGTGGGACGGCGACTTGACCTACGCGCGGCTGGAGGAGCTGTCGTCGCTGCTGGCCGCGTGGCTTCAGGCCCAGGGGGCGGGCAGGGGCTCGGTGGTGGCGCTCCGGCTCTTCAAGTCGCGATGGGCAGTCGTCGCCATGCTCGCCGTCGTCAAGGCCGGCGGCGCCTTTGTGTCCATCGATCCGACCCATCCCCCGGACCGGCAGAGGCGCATCGTCGACGACGCCGGCGCGACCATGACGCTCATGGCCCAGGAACTCGCGTCCGACGCGCCGACCTGGCCGACGGCGAGCCTCGTCGTCTCCGAGGCTTCTGTCCAGGGGCTCCTGAGCCAAGCCCTCGCTCGACCGCGTCCTGTAGAGGACCACGTCCAGCCCGGTGACGCGGCTTACATTGTATACACGTCCGGGAGCACCGGGAGCCCCAAAGGCATCGTCGTCGAACATGCCGCCCTCTGCACCGGCGTCGCGGAGCAGGCGCGTGCCATGGGCATCGTCCCCGGCTCGCGAGTGCTGCAGTTCGCGGCCTACACCTTCGACGTCAGCGTCGGGGACGTGTTCACGGCCCTGACGCGGGGCGCCTGCCTGTGCGTCCCGTCCGAGTCCGGCCGCAGAGAGGACCTGGCGGGCGTCATGGCCGAGATGAGAGTCTCGCATGCCTGTCTGACGTCGACAGTCGCGGGCCTCCTGGATCCCGCAGAGGTGCCGACGCTTCGGACCTTGACGCTCGGGGGCGAGCCGGTCTCGAGGCACAACCTCGTCAGGTGGGCGGACAGGGTCGAGCTGAACAACATCTACGGCCCGGCCGAGTGCACCGTGTGGTGCTTCGTCCAGCGCTGCGTCCGGGCCGACGACAACGAGTCCAAGATTGGCTTTGGCATCGGGGCCAGGGGCTGGGTTGCACACCCGGACGACAGCGAGCGGCTCATGCCCGTCGGGGCCGTGGGCGAACTGCTCGTCGAGGGCCCGCTCCTGGCCCGCGGCTATCTCAACAGCCCGGACAAGACGGCGGCGTCGTTTATCTCGGCTCCGGCGTGGCTCCGGAGCTTCGGGCCGGAAAGGGGGCTCGGACCGGAAAGGGGGCGCCTATACAGGACGGGCGACTTGGTGCGCTACGACGCCGCCGACGGCGCCCTGGTGTTTGTCGGCCGCAAGGACACCCAGGTGAAGCTGCGCGGCCAGCGGATCGAGCTCGGGGAGATTGAATACCACCTGCTGCTCAGCATGGAGGGTCCCAACGAGGTGGCCGTCGATGTCGTCCAGCCACCGACAGGGGGCGGCTCGGTCCTGGCCGCCTTTATCAGCGTCGGCGACGCCGCCTTCATCGACGAGCCCGGCAGCGGCACAATATCCGCCGAGGTCAAGTCGCGCCTCGTCCGCGTGGCGCGCCAGGTCAGGCCAAGGATGGCAGAGTTCCTGCCGACGTACATGATCCCCGCCATCTTCGTCCCGGTCCCGGCCATGCCCCTGACCGTGTCCGGCAAGACGGACCGGCGGCGACTGCGCCAGATCTGCTCCGACATGTCGTGGAGTGAGCTGCTGAGCATGTCCTCTGAGCCGGCGCAGGGACCCGACGGCGTCGCCGTCAAGACCCGGGCCCAGGAACAAATGGCCGAGGAATGGGCGAAGCTGCTGGGCGTCGCGGCAGACGGCATCCGCCCCGGCGACGGCTTCATCGCGCTCGGCGGCGACTCCCTCAAGGCGATCCACCTGGCGGCGGCCTATCGCTCCATGGGCATGACCCTCACCGTCGCCGACATACTCCAGAACCCCCGTCTTTCCAGCATGGCCGCTTGCGCAGTCCCGGCCGGCCCGTCCGCCTATCCGTCTTGCTCGCTCGTCGAGGCGATTCCAGACGAGGCTCTCCGCGATGGCCTCGTCGCGGACTTTGCCGGCCAGTGCGGCGTGAGCAAGGACGACGTGACGGCCGTCTACCCCTGCACGCCTCTCCAGGAGGAGATGATGGAGCTGTCACTGCAGGGCGTGACGTCGCAGTTTGCCCATGAGCTGACGAGGCTGTGGCCGACGCTGGACCTCGACAGATACAAGAGGGCCTGGGAGGACGTCTTCAGGCTGCATCCCATCCTGCGAACGAGGCTTGTGCGAGGCGGCCACGACGGCATGCTGAGACAGGTCGTCGTCGACGAGGAGCTGCGGTGGGAAGCCCCTGACGGCTTCGAGGGCTACATGAGGCACAACTTTGGCCAGAGACTG
This sequence comes from Ophiocordyceps sinensis, assembly GCA_012934285.1. Taxonomy (NCBI): domain Eukaryota; kingdom Fungi; phylum Ascomycota; class Sordariomycetes; order Hypocreales; family Ophiocordycipitaceae; genus Ophiocordyceps; species Ophiocordyceps sinensis. The sequence continues at coordinate 23,142,036 of JAAVMX010000001.1, read as the reverse complement.
CGTCCCGGAGACCGGCTCGCCCGCTGGGCACTGTATCCGGAGGCGTCGGAGCCCGGGGCCGGCCGGATGCTCATCATCAGTCTGCACCACTCCCTCTTTGACGCCATCACACTGCACCACGTCTTCGAGGACCTCTACAAGGCATACCGGGGCGAGGAGCTGGCCCGGCAGCTGCCCAGCTTCGGCCTCTATCTCGGCCATCTCCAAGCGGACACGGAGCAGGCCAGGCACCGTGCCTTTTGGCGCGAGTACCTGGCGGGCTGGGAGGAGGCCCGGCCGTTCCCGAGCCTGCCCGACCCGGACTACCGGCCTCTGCCGGACAAGGGGGCAACGCGCTTCCTGCCGCTCCAGGGGCTCGACCTCGGCGACCTGACGCTGTCGACGCTGCTGCGGGGCTCGTGGATCCTGTTGCTCGCGCAGCAGACGGCGTCGCCGACGGTCGTCTTCTCGACCTTTCTGGCCGGCCGCAACGCCGACGTGGCCGGCATCGAGCGGCTGGTCGCGCCCACCTTCTGCCACGTGCCCATCAAGGCGACGCTGCGGCCGGGCCAGACGGCGCGCGGCTTCCTGGCGGCGCTGCAGGCCGACGCCGTCGCCATGATGCCCTTTGAGGCCACGGGCATGCGCGCCATCCGCGAGGCGCGAGACCCGTCGCGCGCCGTGCGCAACCTGCTCGTCGTGCAGCCCATGCCGGGCGGCGGCGGCAGCCCGGCGAGCATGCCGGGCGACGCGCTCAAGACGTTCCCCGGCGACATCCTGAGCGGGCCGCGCGTCGACGCCGCCGCCATGGGCGCCTTCAACCCGTGTCCGCTGCTGATGGAGTGCGTCATGCTGCGCGAGGGCATCGCCTTGCGCGTGAGCTTCGACGACGCCGTCCTCTCCGCCGCCGCCGTCGAGCGCCTCCTCGACGCCTTTGTCGCCATTATCCGGGCGTTGCCGGCCGCCCTGGACGGAGTCGTGCCGCGCCCGCGTTAGGGTTCGGGAGAAATGGGATACTATTCGCACACCCCTTACATGCATATGTGGATACAGACATATGTTTTCTGATCATTCTCGCGTATTCGTATGTACCGGGGCCGCCGTTCGCCGTCAATACGAATACGACCCGAGCCGTGACATCTGACAAGCAGCTGATGCACAAAAGTCCCCCCAGGCCCATGTCGTGGCCGTCGAGGCATGTATATTAAAAAAAAAAAAAACAATAAATCAGACGTCAAAAACGTGGATTGCAGTCTTTTCCCCCCTTTTCTTCTCCCCTCGTCTTTGCCCTTGTCTGCCTTTGCTGGAGCCGTCATCGCCCTTCGCCATGTCTTCGTCCTTGTTTCACGAGCTCTTCCTCAGGATGGGTCCCGGTTCACTTGTCTTCGGGCTGGCTTTCTGTTTCGTCATTGGCAATATCCTCTGGCAGCTGCTCCCCAAGAGCAGGTCGGAGCCTCCCCTGGTCTTCCACCTGATCCCCTTTGTCGGCAATGCCGTCTCCTACGGCATGGACCCCTTCAAGTTTTACACAGAGTGTCGACAAAAGGTACGCCTGCCCCGAGTCGGAACCAACTCCTTCGCGCGGCAAAACCTGGCCGGCCCGGCTCCCGTACTCTCGGCGTTGTTCCCGGCCCCTCTGCTTACTCTCGGCGTGTTCGCGTACCCATAGCACGGAGACATCTTCACCTTTGTCCTTTTTGGACGGAAAATGACCGTCTACCTCGGCGTCGACGGCAACGACTTCATCCTCAACGGCAAGCTGCAGGACCTCAACGCCGAGGAAATCTACGCGCCCCTGACCACGCCCGTCTTCGGCAAGGACATCATCTACGACTGCCCCAACGCGAAGCTCATGGAGCAGAAGCGCTTTGTCAAGTTTGGCCTGACCCGGGCCGCCCTCTGCTCCTACGTCGGCATGATCGAGCAGGAGACCATCGACTACCTCGAGTCGGCCCCGGCCTTCCGGGGCCGCTGCGGCAGCGTCAACATCCCCGCCGCCATGGCCGAAATCACAATCTACACCGCCGGCCGCGCCCTCCAGGGCGTCGAGGTCCGCAGCAAGCTGACGGCCGAGTTCGCCGACTTGTACCACGACCTTGACCTCGGCTTCCGACCCATCAACTTCCTGGTGCCGTGGGCGCCCCTGCCGCAGAATCGTCGACGGGACGTCGCGCACACCAAGATGGAGGCCATCTACCTCGACATCATCAACAAGCGTCGCCAGTCGGGCAAGCCCCCCGACGACGACGACGTCGACATGATCTGGCACCTGATGGGCTGCGTTTACAAAAACGGCACCCCGGTCCCGGACATGGAGATTGCCCACATGATGATCACGCTGCTCATGGCCGGCCAGCACTCGTCGTCGTCGTCGAGCTCGTGGATCATGCTGCGCCTGGCCTCGCGGCCCGACATTGTCGAGGAGCTGTATCAGGAACAGGTCCGCATCCTCGGCTACGACGCCGCTCTGCCTCGCCCGCTCCAGTACTCCGACATTGACAAGCTGCCTCTGCTGCAAAACGTCATCAAGGAGACGCTGCGCGTCCACTCGTCCATCCATTCCGTCATGCGCAAGGTCATGAGGCCCATGCAGGTCCCCAACAGCGACTTCACCATCACGCCCGACAAGGTGCTCGTGGCGTCGCCCATCGTCACCCATCTCAGCGACGAGTACTTTCCCAATGCCCAGGCCTGGGACCCGCACCGCTGGGACGACGCCGTCGAGACCGACACCGACGCCGACATGGTCGACTACGGGTACGGGGTCGTATCCAAGGGGACGCGGAGTCCGTACTTGCCCTTTGGCGCGGGCCGGCATCGCTGCATCGGAGAAAAGTTCGCCAATGTCAACCTCTGCACCATCATCTGCACCCTGGTCCGCCATCTGAAGCTGGATACGCTCGACGGCAAGTCGTGGGTGCCCCCGACGGATTACACCTCTCTCTTCTCCAGGCCGGCCCAGCCCGCCGAGGTCCGCTGGGCGCGACGCAGCCCCGAGTCGGCGTGAGTGCGCGTCCAACGTCAAACAAGGTCGCAAAGTATGGTTATCAAGCATCGTTTCAGTGTAATATCCATCATGTCGGCGCATGTAGCGTGGGGAGTCAAGACGCGAGTCGTGTTGTGTGTGCTCGATTTGTAATGTGTAATCTAGCTCCAGTTGATTGATACCAGAGACTCAAAGGACATGACGATGACGACCGTGCTCGGTACACGTGGCTCATATCATCGACGTGGATCCTGCCATTCGAGATGCGCTCCACGGGCCGGCGCATCGCCACGGTGCAACGGCAAACACCAGGCGCGCAGGGTGAGACACTCGCATCAGGCCATGACGACGGCTGCTGACGGGTGTGAGCTGCTCTCGTCGAGACCCTGGAGGAACTTTCAGGAGGGGCAGCCGACGGACAAGGGGCAAGGGGGCCTGATTCGCGGATTCGCGGCTGCAGAGGTCTCACCAGCGGCAGTGTTGGACGGACAAGTTACGGGTGACGATGATGCCATTGTGCTTGGCTGTACATGTTCGAGCTAGTACCATGGTTGAGCAGCTCACAGAGAGCAGGTGTCAAGGCTGTCTTTACTCTCGACAGTGTCTCGACCCGGTGTCTCGACCCGGTGTCTCGACCCGGTATCTCGTCCGTGGTGCGTGTGGATGCAGAGCAGAGAGCTGGTCCTCGTCAGCCACACCTGGCTGAAACTTGCTACTGCTGCTCACAGTATGTTGGAGACCAGACCTTGCATACCGGCCAGCAGACGAGTGTTTGCCTCCTTGGTGCTCCGTACTCCCATACTCTCTGCCTCTTCAGTTCTGGGTTCTGGGTTGCCCCACTCGCAGGCGCTTAATCGTGAGCATGGCCAGCCAGCCTCTGCCTCACCTTTTCTTTTTCCGGCTCGTGGCGCTTCTGCTGTTTACGGCAAAGACTCATAATATTTGGAACGTGGGCGGCCGGCCGGATGCGGGGAGACACAGGAAAGGCTTGTTGTCGCGACTCCAGGTCGACGATAAGGGTTTCGCTTTCCGACACCATGTGTGACGACTCTTCCCTTGTCGCCTGTCTGTCCAGTCAGTCACAATTTCGGGGACAGAAAGGATCATGACAAGGGAACAAGCCGTCGACACTGGGCGCATCGTGCAGCCCAGTTGGGGCCAGTAAGGGGCCTTCTGCGACACTCTGCGACACTCTGAGCCTGAGACAGCCGCGCGACCGACGTCTGACAGGCTCCTGCTCCCCGGGGGCAGCACGCGCGCCACGCGAGACCGTCGGCCTTGCCTCTCAAGCCCGGTGATGATGGATTGATGGGAGGGAGGTACGGAGTTGTACTTTTTTACTTTTTTGTACTTTTTTTTGCTTCGCCCGCGCAGACGTCGGGTGATGACGAAGCACTCGGCCGCCGAAACGTACTCGGTACAAGTAATAAGTCGCCCATCTGCCATACACATGCCGTTGGGAACCGTCCCTAACCCTCATTTCCCAACGGGTACATCCATCGTCTGCTGCACTTGCTGCTGGCCATCTGGGCGACGTCTGGAGATGTGTCTAGCGGTCCTTTCCTCTCCGTTGCCAAAGGGGCGACATTACTCCGTATGTACTTGCCCCGGAAACCGCTTGACCAAAAACGGCCGGTCGGCAATCTACAAGATAATTCTGACAGGTACTTTTGTCCTCGCTCGGTAGAGGTACCTTGGCTCTGCCCGAGGTACCGCGCTCTCCACACTCAAGATTGCCCCGGCTGGGGCGTCTAGCTGTCAGCCTTTCATCGTTTCATCGTCCAGGCCTTGTAGGAAGATTGCTGGAGTCAGTATACATGCTGGGCAGTCTAGTAGCACCGCCGCCTCTTCTCGAAGCGCCGATCCACGTGCCCCTATTGTCATGCCCAGCTTGTGCAAAGCTGTACTTGTACGGAGACGGAGTAGAGGCCTGGAAGCCGTGCCAATCATTGTACGTGGAAGCCGTGCCAATCATTGTACAAAGTACAGAGTATCCGTATGTACAAAATGTGCAAACATGTTTGGCTCCGCAACCATTATCCGGAGTAATTACCATACCCTTGGACGGCCATTGGCGGCGCAGCAGCATCCTACCCTACCCTCAGCCCGCCTGATTGCGAGTTTAGTAGTGGTATGTAGCTGTACATACCTCTGCTGACCTGAGCCCCGACCCTCTTGCCACCACCAGCCCTTTTGCTGATTGGGTACCGGCGGAGAGCCCTCAATTTGAGGCACTGGCCAGAGCTCTGCGCCGAGGCTCGAAGCAGCGAACATGACCTCGCCATTCCGTACTCGGCACATTCGCCTCCATGCCTATAGTGCATGCCTTGTACAGAGTAGCGTCTCCCGCCAATGCCTTGCATGAAAGACAGCATACCGCGTTTTCCGTTGCAGTACGTAGCGGTTCGTGGCCAGGGGACGGCAGCGGCACCTTGTGATGCCAACAGTCATGTTGGGCGGCTCCTTCCTCTTGGCAAGTTAGCTTGGTTAGGTAGGTTGCAGGGGCATGGGTACCAACCGCAGCCATCGAGTACCTCGACCTCGGCCGCAAGAGGTACCCCGGATCCCCAATCGAGGCCGCCCAAGTACCCAGCCGGAGGTGCGCTGTAGATGCACTTGATCCGCACGTCAACGGCCCCAACCGCCTACCAGTACCACTAGTACCTAGTGGACTCCACCTCCAACATACCCTCGTCTCGACCCCCCAAGGCTCCCGCTCCCACTGCCTGCCTCATCCGACAGTGCCGCCAACAGCCACCCTGCCTCCTCCATCGTCGCTGGCCTCATCTCTCCCAGCTGCCGCCCCGTCCTCGCGCCTCGCACACCAGAAGACCCCCGTCGCCGCCCTCGCCTCAACCTTGCCAGTCGATCCCCCGCCCGCCGCCTCCGCATCGCGCGCGCTCGCCGCTAGCTTGACCCGAACAACCCGACACCGGGATCCCCCCTCCGCTCGTCCTCTCCGTCGCGTCGACTTCGAAGCCTTGGCACGCATCCCATGTGTCACTAGCCACCGCTTGACCTCGCCATTCCGCTCGCCGTGGCGGCAACGTCGCCCCATCCAACGCATTCGCTCACCGATTGCTCCGACCAACAGCCCCCGAGCCTGCTAGGCCCCTCACCATGGGCGGCTGTATGAGCTCCAGCGCCGAGGAGGCGGAGCAGAAGAAGAAGAGCCAGGCCATTGACAAGGGCATCGAGGAGGACTCGAAGCGGTTACGAAAAGAATGCAAGATTCTGCTCCTCGGTAAGCCACTGCTGCGCGGCACCTGACGTGCCAACGCCCGTGCTGACACGACTTCCCAGGCTCCGGCGAGAGCGGCAAGTCGACCATTGTCAAGCAGATGAAGATTATCCACCTCAAGGGCTATTCCGAGGACGAACTCTACAACTACCGATCTACCGTCTTCAAGAACCTGGTCGACTGTGCCAAGGCCATCATCGCCGCCATGGAGCAGTTCGACATTAAGCTCCAGAGCCCGGACAACCGGCGCCATGTCGACTTCCTCATGGAGTACCAAGCCGAGCCCGGCCCCGAGGCGCACATCGACCCGGAGGTGGGCGTCGCCGTGAGGGCATTGTGGTCAGACCCGGCCAAGGACGAGTTGATGACGCGGCAGACCGAGTTTTACCTCATGGACTCGGCCGTGTAGTGAGTCGCTGCGTCTGCTCGGGCTCGACAATGGTTCCCACTGACAGACGTGCTGCCATGTAGCTTTTTCCATGAGGCGATGCGCATCGTCGCGCCCGACTACCTGCCCAACGAAATGGACGTGCTACGGGCCCGGACAAAGACGACGGGCATCTACGAAACTCGGTTCCAGATGGGCCAGCTCAGCATCCAGTGAGTCGGCTGTCGTGCAACGCCCCGGCCTGCCGGTCGCCTATTTGGCCGGGTAGCTGACACGCCTCCCTCTAGCATGTTCGACGTGGGAGGGCAGAGGAGCGAAAGGAAAAAATGGATCCACTGCTTCGAAAACGTGACGTCAATCATTTTCTGCGTCGCGCTCAGTGAATACGACCAGGTCCTGCTCGAGGAGAGCAGCCAGGTGAGTCGTCGCTGATGCCATCCAGGGCCAAGGCTTGCCGTCTGACGCCCGGAAACAGAACCGCATGATGGAGAGCCTGCTGCTGTTTGACTCGGTGGTCAATTCCCGGTGGTTCATGCGGACCAGCATTATCCTCTTCCTCAACAAGGTCGACATCTTCAAGCAGAAGCTCAGCCGGTCGCCACTAAACAATTACTTTCCAGACTATTCGGGGGGCAACGACGTGAACAAGGCGGCCAAGTACCTGCTGTGGCGCTTCAATCAGGTCAACAGAGCGCACCTGAATCTCTACCCTCAGTAGGTGTCACCTGCGCGCCGCCGTGATGAAGTCTGGCTGACGTCGCTGCAGCCTGACCCAAGCAACGGACACGTCCAACATTCGGCTCGTATTCGCGGCCGTCAAAGAGACCATCTTGAACAACGCACTCAAGGACTCGGGGATTCTTTGATGTGTCTGCAACGGGCCGGGGGCCGTCAAAAAGCAAGTGGGCGAAGCGACGTCGGAGCCGGATCCGAGAGCATTGCATGGAGTTCCGGAGGCCTTTTTGCACGCTTTTTGCCGGTTCCTTTTTACTTTTTGCCGCTTTGCTCCCTTTGCCTCTATTCGTACGGGCCTCTGGACGGCGTTGATGGGGCAGGATGCGCCGGCATCACTGCCGCCTCGCCTTGTGGTACAGCACGGCTTACTCGGGTCGACGAAACCCTCTTAATTCTCCCAGACGAGCCTCCATCTGGCCCCACCGGCACCTGCATCTTCGCCGCACTCTCGCGGGCGGTGGTTGGGGCACGGTATATCTATTGCCGTGGCCCACGCGGCTGATGCAACCAAGGTGAGGTCAATGGACGGCACGGAATTGGACGACGATACGGTTGATATGAATAGTACTAGGGGGCGATGTACAGGGAAAAGGAATTGGATATCTTGGACGCGGGCCTAGTCAAGTCGGCCGCGGCCAGCGTGCTCCTTGTCTACCGAGAAGAGAGGCGGCGGGCATCGATCAGAGGGGGGGGTTGTGCAGGCGAGTCGAAGATAGTAATGGGGAAGCGGAAGCGGAAGCGGTGGAGAGCAAGGTAGTGAATACGACGCCTTTCGCGGTGACGGGATACGCAGGGGTTGGTGGAGGCCAAAGGTGTGGATGGCTGGCAAGCACCGATACCATCTCAATCGTTAGGGAGGCGCGCTTCTTGTTTCCCGGGCCTCACACTGACTGCTGGAAGCCGACCAACAGCCAGCAACCGCAATAGCACCCTCTTTTTGGACACTAGGGTCGTCGGCAAAGAGCAATTGCGGCTTCGGTTTCACGTCTGTCAAGTCGGTGAGCGCTTTTGCTGGAGGACAAGGGAGGACGGTGACGTCGCAGCACATGCAGCCGGCAGCTGCAAGGTAGCAGCAACATGCAAGTCACAGGCGTTTATGACGCTTGTCTCTGGTATCGACATGCATGGCCCGCCTCTGACTCGGTTATCATGGCAAGATCCGGGTGTTGTTGTTGTTATTGTTATACGGAGACGCTGTGCTCTATGCTGCTCTATTCTTACATACGAAGTACAATATCTGTGTACGAGTTATACCATACCTATCAAGGTACTACCTCGTCTCCCACCTCTTCTGCCCCTCGCCTCGCCTCGCATCGTCCTCTCCCTCTCCGCCCCTCTTCTCACTTACTTTGCCATTCCCCGTCTGCTGTCTGCGTCTCTCGTGCGTCTTGCAGTACTAGTCGTCGAAGCTGCTTCTTCGTCACAGTCTGCATCCAAAAGTTTGTCTCAAAGCCATTCCCGGCGGCAATCCCTCTCCTCTCCGCCCCTCCCGGCGCCCCGCCTTCAAGACCCCCCCACCACAGCTCCCACAGACGGAGCTCAGCTCAGAAGCGGCCACAAACAGGTGAGATGAGCCCACGTCGCCCTCAATGGGGCGCAGAAACCCCTCCCCGGATCCGCAAGGGTCCTAAGCGGCTACAGAACAGCCTGCCCCCCCCCCCCCCCGTTCGTTGTTGATCCGAGCTGTCAGGTCGAAAAGTAAGACAGCGAACCAAAAGCCGCAGTCATGGCGACCGAACATCATCGCTTGCCCATGCGCGAACGCCGCCCCTCCACCGGAGCTCCCATTGTCGATATTCAGGGCGCCGTGGGCCCGGCCGGCATCTCGCGGCCCAAGCACAAGAGGACCGTTACCGGCTTCGGGGCCGGCGAGATCAAGAGCGTCGAGGGTGCGTTTCGCCTACACGCCCCCTAGTTGGGCTTCCCTGGGCGCTGACCCGTTTTCGCAGCCTCCATCCCCGAGCCCCAGCGGGCGGCATGGTCCAGGAGCCAGATACAGAGCTTCAAGGACAAGGATGGCTTCGAGCGGGAAATGGTGCGCCATGTCGAGACCACCCTCGCTCGGAGCATGTTCAACTGTGACGAGACGGCCGCCTACTCGGCCACCGGTCTTGCCTTTCGCGACCGCCTCATCAAGGACTGGAACAAGACGCAGCAGCGCCAGACCTTTCAGGACACCAAGCGCGTCTACTACCTCAGTCTCGAGTTCTTGATGGGCCGCGCCCTTGACAATGCCATGCTCAACGTCGGGCTCAAGGACGCTGCCAAGGGTGAGATTGCCCCCTGGCACCAACACCCTCTGCCTCCATCGCCAGGGAGGACATGCTGACGCCGGTTCACAGGCGGCCTTGCCGACCTCGGCTTCCGAATCGAGGACATCATCGGCCAGGAGCACGACGCCGCCCTCGGCAACGGCGGCTTGGGGCGCCTGGCCGCTTGCTTCCTCGACAGCCTGGCCACTCTCAACTACCCCGCCTGGGGCTACGGCCTTCGCTACCGATACGGCATCTTCAAGCAGGAGATCATCGACGGATACCAGGTCGAGGTCCCCGACTATTGGCTGGACTTTAACCCTTGGGAGTTTCCCCGCCACGACGTGACGGTTGATGTAAGAGAGGCCGACTGAGCTATTGTGCACGTCGTGGCTCGACTGACTGCTCCAGATTCAATTCTTTGGCCACGTCAGCAAGACAACCACGGAGGACGGCAAGACGGTGGCGGTCTGGGAAGGCGGCGAGATTGTCGAGGCCGTGGCCTACGACGTTCCCATTCCCGGATACGACACCCCGACCACCAACAACCTTCGACTGTGGTCTAGCAAGGCGTCTGGCGGCGAGTTCGACTTTCAAAAGTTCAACAATGGCGACTACGAGAGCTCCGTGGCCGACCAGCAGCGTGCCGAGACCATCAGCGCCGTCCTGTACCCCAACGACAACCTGGAGCGGGGCAAGGAGCTCCGCCTGAAGCAGCAGTACTTCTGGGTGGCCGCGTCCCTGTACGACATTGTGCGCCGCTTCAAGAAGTCGAAGCGCGGGTGGAACGAGTTTGCGGACCAGGTGGCCATCCAGCTCAACGACACGCACCCGACGCTTGCCATTGTCGAGCTGCAGCGCATCCTGCTCGACATCGAGCGTCTCGAGTGGGACGTTGCGTGGAACATTGTGGTAAACACGGTGCGTGGCCACTGCCCCCATCGCGTCGGCTCGACGTGCTAACAGACCAAAGTTTGGCTACACGAACCACACGGTGCTGCCCGAGGCCCTGGAGAAGTGGCCCGTCGGGCTGGTCCAGCACCTCCTCCCAAGGCATCTCCAAATCATCTACGACATCAACCTCTACTTTTTGCAGACGGTGGAAAAGGCATTCCCCAACGACAGGGACGTGCTCACCCGCGTCTCCATCATCGAGGAGTCGCAGCCCAGGATGGTGCGCATGGCTCACCTGGCCATTGTGGGCTCCCACAAGGTCAACGGCGTGGCGGAGCTGCACTCGGACCTGATCAAGACGACCATCTTCAAGGACTTTGTCGAGATTTACGGCCCGGACAAGTTCACCAACGTGACCAACGGCATCACGCCCCGGCGCTGGCTGCACCAGGCGAACCCGCGCCTGTCGGAGCTGATTGCGTCCAAGTGCGGCGGCAACGGCTTCCTCAAGGACCTGACGCAGCTCAACCGTCTCGAGGCCCACGCCAAGGACGCCGACTTTCGCCGCGAGTGGGCCGAGATCAAGTATGCCAACAAGGTGCGCCTGGCCAAGCACATCAAGAGCGCGACGGGCGTGACGGTCAACCCGTCGGCGCTCTTCGACGTGCAGGTCAAGCGGATCCACGAGTACAAGCGGCAGCAGCTCAACATCTTTGGCGTCATCCATCGCTACCTGACGCTCAAGGCCATGAGCCCCAAGGAGCGCAAGAAGCAGCTCCCGCGCGTGTCCATCTTTGGCGGCAAGGCGGCGCCGGGTTACTGGATGGCCAAGCAGATTATCCACCTCATCAACGCGGTGGGGTCGGTGGTGAACAAGGACGAGGAGGTGGGCGACCTGCTCAAGGTCATCTTCCTCGAGGACTACAACGTCAGCAAGGCAGAGATGATTTGCCCCGCGTCCGACCTGAGCGAGCACATTTCCACCGCCGGGACAGAGTATGCCGAGCCCCGGGCTGACGAGGGCGAGGGATCCAAGGGCTAATGGGTGGCACAGGGCATCGGGCACGAGCAACATGAAGTTTGTCCTCAACGGAGGCCTCATCATCGGCACCTGCGACGGCGCCAATGTAAGTGGCGAGCGGCGTTGATGGACGGGACGAGGGGCTGACCAGGCAACAGATTGAAATCACGCGGGAGATTGGGGAGAGCAACATCTTTTTGTTCGGAAACCTGTCCGAGGACGTCGAGGATCTCCGGCACGCGCACACGTACGGGAGCCACAGCATCGACAGCGACCTGGAAAAGGTGTTTCAGACGATGGAGTCGGGGGCGTTTGGCACGCCGCACGACTTTGGGGCCATGGTGGCGGCGGTCCGGCACCACGGCGACTACTACCTGGTGTCGGACGACTTCCACAGCTACATTGAGACGCACCGGCTGGTGGACGAGTCGTACCGCAACCAGGACGAGTGGGTGTCCAAGTGCATCACGTCGGTGGCGCGCATGGGCTTCTTCAGCAGCGACCGGTGCATCAACGAGTACGCCGACGGCATCTGGAACGTGGAGCCGCTGGTTGTGCGCGAGTAGGGAGGAGGCGCGGAACGAGGCCAAGGACGGTCGGCGGCGACGGTGGTGAAAAGGGGGAAGACGGGGCCTGTCGTGCACAACGGACGGAGGGCAGTTTTATGGTGATGGTGAAGCACGGCGTGGACAAGATGCTTGTTGGCCCAAGACGTGCAGATAAGGTATATACGAGTTATATATTCGTACTTCATACGCGTGTATTACTCGGTACTAGGGTGAGAGTTTTTCTTTATACTTCGTACATACCGAGTATTGGATGGAAGGAAGGGTCTTGTGCGAGTGTGCTGCTTAACAAGAGTGAGTGAGGATCAAGGTCCCGCCCATGTCTGCATGCCAGGTTCGCATAGCCTCCCTCCCAAGACATGCATCCAACCAACCCGGCGGGGACTTGTTGATCCCTCATGGATTGAACGAACGAATCTCGATGGGCGGAGCATGGACATTGTGGCTTGTGCGCGCAAAAGTCGATGGCCTTTTGACTCGTCGCACAGTACTTCGTAGGTGTGTATCCGTACATACGGAGAAGGTGTCTCGCCAGTCTCTTGTCTCCTGCCCTGCAAGTGCGCGAATAAGCATCACGGGATGCGAAAAAGTGCAAAATACCATCTCGATCGATGGCGCGCGCATGTAGCAGTACATTGAATCGATGCATGTCTGATGCTGGCGTCGGAGCCGCATGCCACCAACAACCAACAGCCAACGCGTGGCTGCTCACTCACCTCTACGCGCCCAGGCAGCGAGAGAGTGGCAGGGCCTTTGTCACCGGCCGGGCTAGACGGAGAGGACGCCGGTCCTTGGTGTGGCAAGCTTCATTGACGCCGTCTTGCTTTCTTTTCCCTCCAGTTCCCCCGGCGACCCCGCACTCGGTGAGGGCCGCTCTAGATTCAAAGACTAGCAGATCCAGATTCCGTTGAAGCCCGTCGGCAACTCACGCACGGGCGGCGATAAGGCGGCAAGACCCGTGCCGTCTCTTGTTGGTCTCGCACGTGGAGCACTGGAGGAGGACTTTGAAAAATTTGCGTCGTCTCGACACAACCGGGGTCAAGGAACCGTTCAGCATCGAGGGGGGTTTGTCCGTCGTCAAAGCCCCAATGGGTAAAGCCTCAAGGGGGAACGTGGTGACTGGCTTCGGGCTTGGGGTGCTGGCGGTTTGCCTTGCATTAGTACACAGCTGTTTGTGCAAGTGCTCTACTCTCACATCGTACTTCGTACTTCGACCGACTCTCAGAACCCCGCAGCGCTCTTGGGCCGTTGCGGAGCCGAGGATTCCAGTGGACATTCATGTGTGGCTGTGCCACGTAGTGAGTAGTAGTATCGTGGCGCCTCTGCACGGCGGCTACAGGTACTAGTGGCAGATAGTGGTACATTGTCTGGTAAAAGTGGCACTTTTTGCCCCTCCTTTGCTTCTCCTCCTGCTTCTTCTGCCGTCCTTCATCCTCACCCTCGACCACCTCCCTCCCACCTTGCTCTGCTCTCGGCGCCTCACCACGCCTCAGGTTTTCTGCCATATTTGCCTCACCCGCATCTCATGCACCAAAGCCTCTAGAGCATCGTCTCCCCCCCGCCCCCCCCCCGCGGCCGACGCTCAGCCCAAGCCAGCAAGCACTCTCCCCAGCTGCCGTCCGTCCCGCCCTGCCGTTTCACCGCAGCGACGGCTCACCGTATCAACGCTTGCACCCTCGACCAAGAAAAAGCACCTCGCGATAGCTTTCGAGGCATCCTTTGCTGCCCCGGCTTTGTTCTCTCGTCTCTTGACCATCGCCGCCGCCGCCGTCACACGGCGAGAAGTCGCTTGCCGTCGTGCCAGAGCTTCCACAACCGCCTCGCCTGCACGTCGAGCCCAAGTCCACGACAGTGCTTCGCCTCCTCCATCCCGTCCCGCCACCCCCCCTTCTCTTCCGCCCTTGGCCTGTTCAGTTGTTGGTTGTGTGTGTGCCTGCCCGCCCGCCGTCGACAATCCCTCCCCACCCGCCCTTCTTCAACACGACATCCGCCTGGCACTCATCTCCCTCACCCGCACATCTCCGTCTTGATTGCCACAACAAAGCGCCGCTTCATCACCCCGCAGCCATGGCCGAATTCGTGCGAGCCCAGATCTTTGGCACGACTTTCGAGATCACTTCCAGGTAAGGCACATTTCACCCATGCTCTGCCTGCCCCTCCCGCAAAGCCACCCCACCCCTCCCTCAACCCACCTCTTCCTGCGCTGACCCCTCTGCCAGGTATTCCGATCTCCAGCCCGTCGGCATGGGAGCTTTCGGCCTCGTCTGGTATGTCAGCCCTGGCCTCGGCCCCGGTGCCCCGCCGTCTGCCCCGACCCCTCGTTTGCTGACCCCCCGTTCAGCTCCGCCCGCGATCAGCTCACGAACCAGAATGTCGCCGTCAAGAAGATTATGAAGCCTTTCAGCACTCCCGTGCTCGCCAAACGCACGTACCGCGAGCTCAAGCTGCTCAAGCATCTCAAACACGAGAATGTAGGCCGGCTCCGCCTGCCACATCCGACCCCGTTGCTGACCGCCTTCCTACTTCAGGTCATCTCCCTCAGCGACATCTTCATCTCTCCCCTCGAAGACATGTACGTCTGGCCCAGGCCCGCTCGCCGAGTGCAGCACCCGTACTGACCGAAACGCCCACAGCTACTTCGTCACAGAACTGCTCGGTACCGATCTGCACCGGCTGCTGACCTCACGGCCCCTCGAGAAGCAGTTCATCCAATACTTTCTCTACCAAATCATGGTGCGCCGTGTCCTCCCTGCAATGGCCGCCCCGTGAGCTCTGCTGACACCCGAGTCAGCGGGGCCTGAAATACGTGCACTCGGCCGGCGTCGTCCACCGTGACCTGAAACCCAGCAACATCCTTGTCAACGAAAACTGTGACTTGAAGATTTGCGACTTTGGCCTGGCGCGAATCCAGGACCCGCAGATGACGGGCTACGTCTCAACGCGGTACTACCGGGCGCCCGAGATCATGCTTACGTGGCAAAAGTACGACGTGGAGGTGGACATTTGGAGCGCGGGCTGCATCTTTGCCGAGATGCTCGAGGGCAAGCCCCTCTTCCCCGGAAAGGACCACGTCAACCAGTTCTCCATCATCACGGAGCTACTCGGCACGCCCCCAGACGATGTCATCAACACGATCGCCAGCGAAAACGTAAGCGCCACGCCGGTACAGGAGAGGGCGTGGCACGAACTAGTGGGCTGACGTGATGCAGACGTTGCGGTTCGTCAAGTCTCTACCGAAGCGCGAACGCCAACCGCTCAAGGACAAGTTTAAGAATGCCGATCCTTCAGGTGCGGTCCCCTCTTGTTTGGCTGCGTCGTGGAATGGGCCGGGACTGACGTTGCACCGCAGCAATCGATCTCCTGGAGAGCATGCTCGTCTTCGACCCCAAGAAGCGGATAACGGCGACCAACGCCCTGGCGCACGACTACCTCGCTCCCTACCACGATCCCACCGACGAACCCGTGGCCGACGAAAAGTTTGACTGGAGCTTCAACGACGCCGACTTGCCCGTCGACACTTGGAAGATCATGATGTAGGCTCCCTTGCGCCACAAGGGGGGCAGCTCGACATTGCTAACTGTAAGTCTAGGTACTCCGAAATTCTCGACTACCACAACGTCGACGCGAACCCGCACACCATGAATGGCCAGGCCTTCCATGGCTAATGAGCGACCCAGAGGTGAGGCACTGTCATGCAGGGAACTGCGCGCTTGTGCGCACTTGGATAGGAGTAGATGGCGGAGGCGGGCTCTTGCGGGGGCGGCTCCCGATACCACCGTGGCAACAGTTGCAGACTTGGCCGGCTTTTGCGACGAAAGACGTACGCACGCGATGGAGCCGCTAACGACACGAGAGTCGTCGCGTTGAGAAACGGGTGGAAGAAAGAAGACGGGCTCTTTCGTTGGGTTCGTGTAGTTTTGAGGCTGTAGCAAACGCCCGAAATACACGACGTGGGCGAGCACGATGGATTCTCGCTTTGCCCGTGGAAACGTCTGTTTGCACGGCGCCACGGATGACGGCTGCCCTGTGGGTGCCGCTTTGTCGGTGCGACATGGATCAGGATAAAAGGCGTTTTGCAAGCGCAAGAAGCGTTGGAATTAATGAGAATGTCGAGAGAAAAGAGACAGATAGTTCTCTCCTTTCCGTCGACTGTGACTCCACTCGTGTGGATGCCCCTGGGACTATTCGTATGTACTCTGCCTATTCCCCTCGCCTCGGTCACCTCTCTCCGAGTAGTCCGCGCAGCTCGACCTCTTCGCCGCTATGGCACACCATGTCATGGAACTGGCCCTTGGCGTCGTAGAGGTCCCTGGGCGAGCCGTGTCTGATGGGGCGCACGCCATTTCGTCAGTCTCGAAAACGATGGGGGAGAGAAGGGTGTTGCTCACTCGAGGACTCTGCCGGCGCTCATGACGACGACGACGTCGTAGTCTATGATTGTTCGCAGGCGATGGGCAATGGTGACGAGGGTGCGCGGGCCGCGGGCCGCGGCGTAGCCGTCACGCTGGAGCTCGGCGCGCAAGACGCGCTGGATGCCGCGGTCCGTGTCGTAGTCCATGCTGGCCGTGGCCTCGTCGAGGAGCATCAGGCGGCTGTCGCGGATGAGGGCGCGGCACAGCGAGAGCACCTGGCGCTGGCCGTGGGAGAAGTTGGCCCCGCGCGCGTGCACCTCGTCGGCGAGGGCGAGGGGGGCCTCCTGGGCCGGGCTGTCGTCGTCGCCGTCGCCGGGAGAAAAGGACGCGATGCCCCTGCAGCTGTCGAGGGCAGCGTCGAGGCGCGCGGGCGGGGCGAGGCCCGTCGGGTCGAGGTTCGAGGCGACGGAGCCGCTGAAGAGGACGGCTTCCTGCGGGATGATGGTGAGGCTTTCGCGGAGGCGGCGGCGCGGCACTTTGGTGATGTCGATGCCGTCGAGGAGGATCTGGCCCGAGACGATGTCGGTGAAGCGCAGGAGGGAGAGGACCAGCTGACAGGCGTCTTAGCCCGAGGGTTACAATCAGGGGGCGCCCACGCAGCGAGCATTCAACTCACGGTGCTCTTCCCCGACCCCGTCCTCCCGACAACGGCGACCCGCTGACCGGCCCGGAAGACGAGGTTGATGTCGGAGAGAATGTCCGGCCCGCCGGGGTCGTAGCGCACCGTCACGTTGCGGAACTCGACGCGGCCCGAGCGCGGCCAGCCCCGGGGAATGACGCGGGCCTCGTCGTCGTCGGCGTCGTCGGCGTACTCGCCCTGGTCCGGGAGGGGGTCGTCGGCTTTACCCTCGGGTTCGAGCTTGACGTATTCCTTGACGCGGTGGAACTGGGGGGAGACGTCTAGTTAGCATGTATTTAAGCTCGGGGAAAAGGGGTAACTCAGGGGTTGGAGTAAAGAGAGGTCGTAAAAGGCATACGCTCTGCATCTCCACCTCGAGATCGTTCATGGTGCGCACGAGCATGAGAATCGTCTGGCTCAAGTCGTTGGCATTGGTGAGGGAGAAGCCGACCAGGCCAGCCCCGACGAGCCCAACCTTGGACACGGCAATGATGCCGGCCAGGAGGGCGACGAGGGCGGTGACGAGGTCGATGCGCACCGAGACCCAGCGGTTGCAGTTGTAGTTTGCCGCGGACGCGGCCGACCACACGCGCAGCTTGTCGGACAGGCCGACACCAAAGGCGCGCGCCATGCCGCGGCGGGCGCGGATGACGGGCAGGCCGGCGAGGGTGTCGGCAAACTGCGAGAAGACGGGCGACTGGGCCGACGAGGCGAGGCGCTTGATGACGACGGCGGTGCGCGTGTACATTTCGCCGACGACGACGCCGACGCAGCAGGCGGCGAGCCCTGGGGCCACGAAGACGGGCATGATTGCGCCGACGGCGCCGACGCGGAAGAGCAGCTGCAGCAGCATGTCGAGCGAGGAGCGCAGCATGGGGCCCAGTGCGCCGTCAATCGAGGCCATGTCGCCCGACAAGCGGTTCGTGATGCGGCCCACGGGCACCGCCTTGAACCACGCCAGCGGCACCCTCATGACGGCGCGGATGAAGTCGTTGTGCAGCCGGCGCGCCGCGCGCCACGAGCCCCATTCAAACATGATGACAATGACGCCGTAGACGAGCATCTCGCCACACGTCAGCAGCGCGAAGACGCCCATGTAAAAGGCCACGTCGACGTGCGCACTGCGGTTGTAGGCTTCGACCCAGACCGACAGCCAAAGGGTCGTCGAGAACAGGAAGACGTTGGCCATGACGAGGCCCACGAGGCAGACGGCGGCAAACAGCGGGTGGCCAAAGTAGCCCATGTACTGGAACACTGCAGAGGGGAAGCGTCAGCTGGCACGGGTTCTTGTCGGGGGTTAGCCAGGGAGGAGCAGGTGAGCCTACAGCCCAGACGGCCCGCCTTGGCCGTCGCCCTCGTCTCCTCTTCGACGGCGTCGTTGCGGACCGCGACCTCTCGGGCCACCTTGTTGGTGTCGTTGAGCCCGTCTCCGTTGGGCCGAAGCTCGGGCTCAAGCACGCTGTCCCCCTCTCTCCTGTTGTCGTCGTCGGCGTCGTCATGGTCGCCCCCAAGCACATCAGCAATCTTGATGGGCCGGCGAACGACGCCAATGTTGGGCTCCACGCTCTTGACCTGGCCGTTGTCAAGCACGATGGACAAGTCTGCCTGGGCAGAGATCCACGGGATCTGGGTGACCAGCACCGTCGTCCGCCCCCGCAGCAGGTCGCCGCAGAAGCAGCGCCTCCACACGCCCGCCGACGTCTTGGCGTCCAGGGCCGAGAAGACGTCGTCCAGGAGCAGCAGCGGCGCCTTGGAGTACAGCGCTCGAGCCAGGGCGACTCGAGCCTTTTGTCCGCCCGACAGCGACGTCCCGTCCTCGCCCACGACCGTCCGATCTCGTAGGGGCAGCTCGCGCAAGTCTTCGGGGAGGCAGCAGGCCGCGAGCACCCGGCTGTAGCGAGCTTCTTCCATGGGGCTGCCAAAGAGGATGTTGTCCCGGATGGTTTCGTTCTGGAGCCAAGCTGACTGGGACGCAAACGCAATGTCCTCTGGGGCCATGACGCTCCCGCTTTCCAGATACGTCTCGCCGAGAATGGCAAACAGAAGCGTCGACTTTCCACAGCCGCTCTGTCCAGTGACGACGTTGAGGCCGCCCTCTACAAAGTCGAGACTGATGTCTTGAAGGCAAAAGGTAGCCTTGTTGCTCCGGCGAAAATAGCCTCGTTGGATGCGCAAGGGGCCGGCCGGGTACTTGACGAGCGGAACGGTGCTCTCAAAGTACCTGTCCAACCGGCCGAACGCGACGAGGGCGCCCGCGAAGCTGCGAGAGAACATGCTGGCCATCATGATGTTTCTGCGAATGTTCTTGACCAGGTACAGGGTTGTAAAGGCGGTCGAGGCCTCGAGGGGCTTCTTGTCGAGCCCGACATGGAGACCAAACAAGACGAGCAGAGTTAAATAGGGGAAGATGTGGGAGATTTCGTTGATGATGACTTGCAACACTGCGAGCCCCCACAGCCCCTTTTGCTCGACGGCTCGGGCGGCGACGAGCTTGTCGGTTATCGACGCCTCCCAGGCAAAGTACTTGATGGCCCGGATCGACGCCAGATACTCGGTCACGAGGGAGATGCGGGCGTCCTGTGCTTTTCGGATTCGTTTTTGCGTCCCGTACATCATCTTGCCGAACCAGGCAGAAACGGGCACCGCAAGGGACAAGACAAAGATGCCGACGAGGGACGACCAGCCGAGCATCTTGTACAGGCCAATGAGGGATATGAGGGTGCCCGACGGGACGCCGACGAGGACAATGATCATGTCGCGGGCCCGAAAGATGGCGTCGACATCGGCAGCCATCAGGTTGGCCAGCCGCCCGGCCGACGTCGACTTTTGCGCCTTGTCTTGGTCGTCGCCGAGGTTTGAGTCGTCGCTACTCGGCTGAAAGGGGTCATCCTCGAGCTCCATGGACTGCAATGCCTTGTGGTAGAGTTCCTGCGTCATGGCCGACTTGATGCGCACAATGAGCCGGGTCGAGGTGAAGATGTACTGCTGGAAGAGAACAGACCGACAGACTGGCCCGGAAAACATAAGGGCCAGCCAGACCCAGGGGCGGTAGACGGCATCAACAGGGGCGTCGAGGTACTGCAGTAGCCTGAACATGGCGAAGGGCGCGACGTTTTCGACGGCGCAGCTGCAGCCGATCCAGAGAGACATGAGAAGCAGCTCGGCCCTCTGAAACCGGAGCGTCGTCCACAAGGTCGTCTTTGAGATGGAGCGGGCGGCCTGGATCTTGTGGAGAAGATAGAGGGGCTCATCGTACCAGGCCAGCTTGGGGATGCCCGACATGTCGAGCTTTCCCCTGGTGCCTTTCCAGATCATGGGCGTGAGCCAATCGTAGGTGCAGTAGTAGTTGGCCCAGCTGCACTGCTCCTCCGGGGTGGGTTCGGTCGGGGGCTCAAAGCCGGGAATGTCATCGAGGCCGTCTATCTGGGGCGGGACCCATTCCCTCGGGGTGAAGATGGCCAGGGCGAGAGCGGCCAGCAGAGAAGCCGCGGCACCGACGATTCCAGGGTCGATGGCGCATTGGGCGCCCGTCTGAACACAGGGAAGGAAATAAGCCGCGGCGAGCATGGCCAGGGAAGCAAATGTGATGAAATTGACCTGGCGAAGGGTGCCTTGACGCCAGTGGATATCCTTTACGAGCCGCAGCAGCCCAAGGGCAAAGGAGTAAGCGAGGAGGGCGAGGCCCAGCCAGTGGGTGCGGCCGCGCTCGTAGGCGATGGCGAGAAAGGACAAGGCGGCGGCCCTCGCGGCCTGGGAGAGCAACTCGTAGCTCCACAGGATAGACGAGGCCTTGGGCAGGGCGTTTGGCCGGCCATTGCGGCGGCGGGTCAGACAGGCGGTGACGACGCAGCCGAGGGAGACGGCGAGGACGACGGCCTGGAGGATGCCCGACTGGGAGAGGCGGGAGAGGCGGCGGATCCACGGGACCTGAGAGACGACGGTGCGGACGAGGCTGGCGAGACGATTTCCTCAGCATCGACGGCAAGATAGGGTGGTTGTGAGACATGACCAACCTGGACGGCGGCAACGGCCTCGGCGGGTCGTGGTCGTGGGCATCGACGGTGCTCAGAAAGGGTGACAAGTCGTAGGAGAGAATGAAGGGAACGTCCATGACGACAAGACGTGCCCGGGGAAGTGGGGAGAGCGGGGGGGGGAAGGAGAGGAGCGTCGAGAAAAGTCGAGGGCATTTCACCCGCCATCTATTCGTATTCGTCTTCGTACGAGTTACAGCACTCCATATGTACCAAGTACACCCTTCGGCGCAGAGGCTCCATCCACCCTGACGTGCAGCGTCTTTCCAGGCTGCTAGCGACCCCCTGTTTGTCCCTTTCTTCGCCCTTTGCGAGGCCATATCAAACGGGCCATGGACGACTTCTCCACTTACCCACCCGGCCAATGCTGGTATGGAGCCCCAGTTCCATATTGGTCAAATGCCTCGTTTTACATATGTACATACATATGTACATACATACATACATACATACATATGTATATATATACCGATGTAGGTACATACATACGAGCCACAACGGGAGCTTCATCTCTGTCACGGCATGCGTGTATTCCGCGCGGCGCTGGTGCCTGCACGCGCGCTCGTATGCGGTCCATGCCGCAACTATATTATATGCCTACTAGTAATGGGTGTTGACGTGGACGAGGACCCGTTTCCCTTTCCTCTTTAGGTCGACGACCCGACGGATTGTTGGCCGCGGACATGATGTTGCACCGCCACAACCATGACAGCTGCGCGACTGTGATTGGCTGCTTAACAGTCACCAGCCCAACCCAACTGGGTCACTCAGCCACCAACAGGAACCCCGCTACTACTAGGTATCTGCCGAGTCATCGCCATCCCCAATGAGATCCCTAAAGACACTACGAAGTATTCGTATTCGTATTCGTATTCGTATAACTCGTAGACTCATTAGAGCGATGGCCAAGGTCTTAGGACCAACCAGGCAATCGCCAGCGGAATAGGTATACAGTACCTACCCGGTCCCTGAAATGACATGCCTCGAGAACGGCGGGATGACCATTTAGCAGTCAAATGATTTGTATGTATGTACCCACTACTCCCCCCTGTGTGGAGCGAGATGGGCGAGATGGAACCGGAAGGTCGGGAAGCGGCCGTTGTCCAGTGGGCTCATTCTCTTGCACGCGTGTTCATGTGCTCCACTTGCAACTCATTAAGTACAAACTACAGTATCCCACCGCTGGCTCCCACCAAAGTCCAGGTACCCTCTACGAGCATTGCCTTGCCGCACGGCGCCTCTTCCAATCTCCTGAGAAAAAACAGCCATTAATAGAGACGATCTTAAAGCACAACCTATTTCTCTACCTCCCTCCCCATCTCCCCTCCCGCCGCCGCCGCGCGAGTCCGTTGTGATCGCTGACTTCTCTCTGCCCGTTGCCGCTCCTCGGCTCGCTCTGTTTCTCCATTTTCTTCCCCCCTTTTTTCCACTTGGGCCGCGCCACGCTCCCCTCGCCAGTGGCTTCAACCTCAGTGTCTGCCAACATGGACGTGGTGTGAGTGTCACCGACGAGCTTCCCGTTCAATGACTTTCTCTAACGCCTCCAATCTCTAGCAACGCGACCGCCAAAGTCTTGGGCAACCAGACCCAGGACTACTTCACCGTCCTCGACACCGTCACCAAGTACAATATCCACCTCAACTTCCTCGAGCGCCTCTGGGCTGTACGTCTCTCCCGTCTGTTCCGCCGTACGAGCGCGTAGCAGAGCCGGAGCCCAAGCGACGGGAACAAGAAAGCTAATGGAACCATTCTAGGCCTGGTACCTGTTCATGCAAAACGACACCCTTGCCACCGGCATCGCGAGCTTCGTCATGCACGAAATAGTCTATTTCGGCCGCTGCATCCCCTTCATGGTCATGGACAAGATGCCCTACTTCCACAAGTACAAGCTTCAGAACCAAAAGATGCCGTCGCTCAAGGAGCAGTGGGACTGCGCCGCCATTGTCCTCATCAGTCACTTCACCGCCGAGCTGCCCCAGATCTGGATCTTCCACCCCATCGCCACATTTTTCGGCATGGAATACGGCGTCCCCTTCCCTCCGCTCTGGAAGATGGCCCTACAGATTGCAATCGTCTTCGTCATAGAGGACACCTGGCACTACTGGTTCCACCGAGCCCTGCACTACGGCCCCCTCTACAAGGCTATCCACAAGATGCACCACACCTACTCGGCCCCCTTTGGTCTGGCTGCCGAATACGCCTCGCCCATTGAGACGATGCTGCTCGGCCTCGGAGTCGTCGGCTCCCCCATCCTCCTGCTAGTCGTCACGGGCGATTTTCACCTCATCACCATGTACGTGTGGATCATCCTCCGCCTCTTCCAGGCCATCGACGCCCACAGCGGTTACGACTTTCCCTGGAGCTTGCGCCACTTCCTCCCCGTCTGGGCCGGCGCCGATCACCACGATGTCCATCACGAAAAATTCATCGGCAACTACGCTTCTAGCTTCCGCTGGTGGGACTACTGCCTGGACACCGAGGCCGGCCCCGAGGCCCACAAGCGCAGGCGCGAGAAGAAGCTCAAGGCCATCAGGGAGTCTAAGAAGCAGCAGTAGTAATCGCCTACCCCAATGGTCACGGGCTCTTGATGTGTTGTTACACCGCCAACGACGGGATGGAATATTACCCCGGCAGACGATCCCGAGGGGGCGCAAGGGCACGTGGTGCGGACTCGCGGAAGCAGGAAAGAGGGAGAAATGCGGTATGATTATGCCAAACTAGACGGTGTCTTTGGAATTCGCTTGGCGTTTTGGGAGTGCGGCCATAACATGGGTTGCAAGAACTCCTGTTGTATATAGGTGTCGTGACACCTGGTGAGGGACTTGCATGGATAGCCACTAATACCGAGGCGCTCGGACTGTTGATTGCTACAAATATGTTGGATAGCCGCTACGGGACGGAGTTGTTAGATGGGACAAGGACGTCGACAATGCCGAAGCCAGACGCGAAGGACGTGCATACACGCAAGCCATTTGAGCGGGCACAGGGAGATGGAGCAAGACCAAGTCGTTGAAAGCAACAATTTGTTGATGGCAACAATTTTGATGGCAACAATGATATCGACTCGACTCACTGTTTGGGCGTGCAGCAGTCACCGGCTGCAGCCGTCATCCTGCCGGCGAGCTCTCTGGCCACGCCACTGGGGGCCTCGGGCTCCAGCTCCCCAAAGTCCTTTGCGATGGCATCGCAGGCGGCCGCCATGCCCATGTCCTTTTCGGACAGTCCCGGCGGGTCGTGCGTGGTCCAGCGGACAAACGTCGTGTTGTAGACCTAGCCGGGCTGTCGGTCATCCGACAGAAGAGACGGGGGAAGCGAGAGCGCGTACGTTGGACCATTCCGGGTGGTGGTTCCTGACCTTGCATTGCAGGGAGACTGCCGTCATGAAGTCCTTGTGCAGGTCCCGTTACCAGTCAGCGATTCAACACGTCGCTTCGGGGGTCCATCAACGACGAGGTCCCGACGGAGAGGGACGGCGCATCCGTACCCAAGTCTTGGCAAACGTCTTGAACTTGAAGCTCCGCTCCAGGGCCTGGCCGTCGGCAGCAAGCGTCCAGCGGCCGCCAGGCGCGAGGAGGGCGGCGAGGGCGGGGGCAACGGCGTCGGCGTCGGTGCCCGACGACAGACGCGGCTGTCGCATGGTGGACGCGGGCCGTCGGGCGAGCAGCGAGGCGGAGAGCAGGCGGGTTT
Source organism: Ophiocordyceps sinensis (assembly GCA_012934285.1). Lineage (NCBI taxonomy): Eukaryota > Fungi > Ascomycota > Sordariomycetes > Hypocreales > Ophiocordycipitaceae > Ophiocordyceps > Ophiocordyceps sinensis. The sequence continues at coordinate 23,117,225 of JAAVMX010000001.1, read as the reverse complement.
GCCCCGAGAGCAGACGGGACATGGCGGCGTGCCTGGAGTTGGTTGTGCGCGGCAATGGATGCGTGACGAGGCGCTGGTAGGTGAGGGAGAGGAGAGGGGTTGGGGAGCCAAGCTCACCCACATGGCTGACTACTGGTGTCTGGATACGATTCACTGCGCCGTATCGTGACCTGCATGAGAAGGCGCGCAACGGCTTGGCAGTGACCTGGCGGCCTCAGTAAGGATCCTCGGCATTAAAAGGGCCCTCTCATGGACAATATCGCGGCCCCCAGTACTCTAGAGGTATAGGGTAGCTCGCCTACCGCTCCAAGGCCCAGTCGCAGAGCCCCTTTTTAGCACCCGGGTCGGCAACCCGCTTCCGACACACTTGTTGGCTTGGCATACCTTGACTCCACATCTTGCTGCTGACAAGCCCCCGGGTCGGGCTGAGTAATAACTACATGTATGTATGTACCTACTTCGTATGTCGGTCAAGGTGGCGAGCGAGCGAGTGAGTCAAAAGGGGAAGGGGAGACCCTCTCGTATTACGTAATGGCCACCCTCCCCCGCCCCCTTCTTCCCCGACGCCGCCGCCCGCCCGCCTCTCTCTCGCGCTCGTCGGTTTTTTTTCTTCACGTCAGCAAGCCGCCTTTTCTTGCGTAGTAATAATCCTCGTTCCGCCCATCGAACGACCGACTTGCTGCCGCTGTTGCTGACTCAGAATCCTTAAAGCAATGCCGCAGACAACGGGCGCCAGCAATCAAGGTCAGTCAGTCTGTCGATATCCTCTTGTCGCTGCCTCGCCTTCCTCGTGCTCTGCCTCGTCGCTTGCTGGTCAATTCTGCCGAATTCGACACGACAGCAACGCCCTCCTCCTCTTTCTCGTCCTCGTCCTCCTCCACGTTCCCCCCCTCCTTCTCCTCGCCGCCTGCATCACCAAAAAAGCCCTCTCTCTACATGTGCTCCCCCCCTCCGCATCCAGCACCCCCTCGTCGCTTGATCCCCTCTGTTTGCCCGCTTCCCGTCTCCCGCTTCCCGTCTCGTCCAAGCCCATCTGCCAGCCCTTTTGGCTTGGCGGGCGCGCATGCATGGACGCCTGTCGCCCCGGCCCGATCTGTCCTCCTCCTCCTCCTCTCCGTCCCCTCGGCCGCCCCCGCCGCCGCCGCCGCATCCCGCCCATATACCTCTTTCTCCTCTCTTGCCATTGCCTCCCACTGACCCTTGACTGACGGCATTGCGCCCCCTTGACCCAATACAGAGCAGCAGCATTTGCGCGCGCAGCTCGAGCTCCTGCAGCATCACGAGGTCGATCCCTCCTCGACCACCTCGGACTCCGCCTCCCACTCGCCTCCCTCGCGTCCTGCGAATGGATACGACGAGCTGGCCACTGCCTCACACGACGCCGCTCGCACCATAGCCGCCAAGCCCCCCGGAGCCGAGGCCCACATTCACCCCGATCTCCGAGGCCCTGCCGCTCACGGAGCCCCCATCCCCAACATGATGCCCATGGCCTCTGCCCCTGCTGGCCACAGTCCGGCCTCGTCCTCGGCCCCCTCGCCCACCACTGCCATAGCTCCCGCCCCGCTCTCCTCGGCCCCGGACCAGGTTGTGGTCCCTGACGGCCGCAAGGCAAAGCGTGAGCTGTCTCAGTCCAAGCGTGCCGCGCAAAACAGGGCAGCCCAGGTAAGCAGCCTCTGCTTGATTTCGACCTCCTGTCCGTCGCTCAGTCCTAACGCCGTCGTTCCAGAGGGCTTTTCGCCAGCGCAAAGAGGGCTACATCAAGAAACTCGAGCAGCAGGTCCGTGAGTACAGCGACATGGAGCAGAGCGTCAAGTCCATGCAGTCGGAAAACTTCGCGCTGCGTGAATACGTCATCCACCTGCAGTCTCGGCTTCTTGACCTCCATGTCGAGTTGCCTCAACCACCGCCCAATATCAACCTTTCCCAGCCCACGGCCCCGCCGCCGCCTCCCCCGACTGTCCCGGAGCAGGCCTCATCTGGCCCCAGTGTCGGGACACCCCTCGAGGTTGTGGCGCAAGCCGTGGCCGGCCTGGCAGCCCAGGAACAAATAATCGAGAACCAGCAGGCGTTCCCCAACCGCGGCCAAGAGGACACGCGGACGGCCGAGGAGATCAACAGGCAGCTTCAGTCCGAGGAACCGTGTGTGCGGTCTTTGTAGGAATTGGCCGATATTATTACATGGCCGGCTTCTCCTGTTGCTGATTCTTCTGGCGTTGAATGAATGGACCGGGTTATTTTGACCAGTCGTCCAGGGCCATCGCTGCGGCGTTAAGGTCTGTTGTCTTCACCAGTGTCGGCCGGCGGCACCACGCCATTGGGGCCTCGGCCTCGTTTCGCCCGGTTTCTTCACTCTACGTGATTACATTGGGAGATTGTGAAGTGGGGGAGACTGCCCTGCAAGCTGTAGAGGAACCTTTTCTTTGCCAAAAGAGAGGCTACGGCGGAAGGGCGAAGGACATTGCTTATAAGCTCGGTCGGTGAGCTTGCGGGTGCTGCCGAGACGAGAGAAGACCTGCTTCTAGGGGGCATACTCGTTTGAATTGTTACATAGCCTCGTGTACACGGATTTTCTTTCCCGTTGCTACTCCTGCCCTTTCGTAACTGAACTAGAAGATGTGGCCTAACGGGTCCGTCGGGTTGGTTGAAGCGAAATGCAAAATCGCACAAGTCTCTTCAGACAAGTCTCTTCAGTGTATTTGCACGTCGCCACCAGGTCCGCCTGGAAATCCCACCTTCGCCTTGCGAGGGCCATCCATCATCGTGCTGGCTCGCTCTCCCCCCCTCCGCCGCCTATTCAACGGCAACGTCACTGTCCCCCCGCTTGGCTTCTCGTCAACCTCCTTGGCTCCTCTGCGAGCGGGCGAGCACCAAAGCGAAAAGGCAGCTTTGTTTGCCAGACAGGGAGAGAAGGTCGAAGCGCAAAACAGCCCACCCCCCGGCCGACACGCGCGCCCACACGTTAGGCGTACGAATTGCCCATGTCGTGCTCCTAGAGTAGGTGAAAGCAAAAGGCGTCAGAAAAAGCTGCACCGACAAGGCGGCGGAGCCAGGGGCCGAGGGACAGGCGACGGCATACCTTGATATACTCCGGGCCCTTTTCCTGATACTCCGCCCTCGAGATGCGCGCCTCCTTCCACGCCGCCGAGCCCGCCCACCCAGCCGCGCCCTTCCACGCGTCCAGGCAGGCATCGCCCGCCCTGCGCACGACAATGGGCGCCCCGGCCGGCAGCAGGGCGCGCAGTCCGTCTCTGACGCGCTCGTCAAAGTTGCGGAACATGGTATTGCCCCCGGTCAGGAAGATGTCGCGCAAAAAGTCGTCGCGGGTGGGCATGCCCGCCAGCCGCTGCGTCAGCACGTCGCCGGCGATCTCGACGACGCCCGCCTGGTCGACGCCGGCAATGGACGGGCGGAAAATGACCTCGGGCACGCGGATGCGCTCCACGTTGAGGTGGATCTGGTTGATCTCGGCCTGCGAGGCTTGGTTGAACGGTCGCGGCCCGCGGGAAAAGGCGTGGAGGAGCGATTTCGACCAGTCAGACTGGGCCTCTTGGGTCTGCTCATAGTCAAACTCTGGGTCGTACTTGAGGAGGTCCTGCTCGAGCTGCTTGAGGGACGACGCAAGATCCTCCTCCTCCTGCTCGTCGTCGCTATTCTCCCCCACGGCAATCTGTCGGTAGACACCCCAGTCGTCGTCGTTTGCGCCAAAATTGTCGTCGTCGCCGCCTCGCCGCCGCTTCTTGGTCGGGTTGTCCGAGGCCAGGTTGGCGATGCTCTTCATGCGGATCTGCGAGGCGAGCGACTTGCGGTTGCCTAGATCTTGCTTGAGACGATCGCGCTCCTTGATCTTCTGAAGTGTCCGCAGACGCGCCTGTCGCCTGTCCTCCAACCAGTTTTCGAGGTCGTTGTCGCGGCGGTCATTGTCGCGACGCTCCTCCTCGGCAAACCGCGCCTTTTCCGCCTCCTTTTCCGCCTTGGCTCGGGTTCGCGCCTCGTGGTTCGACTTCATGAGCCGCTGCTGCCGCTTCTGCTTGAGCCGAGCTTCATCCAGCTGGTCGTCGGGGATCTCGAGGAGCCCAAAGTCGGGCTGCTCTTGGCCTTCGTCCGGGTCTCTGCCCACATCCTTTGTGCGTGCCTTTTTAATCGACTTTTCCAGCTCCTTGACAATCTTGTCAAGCTGGCCCTCATCCTTAATGTCGTGGCTGTCGAGCTGACGCCGCGTCTCCTTCTTGGTCTCGTCGGCGATCCGGGTTTGGAGATTCTTGTAATACTCCAGGTCTTGCTCCTTCTTAATTAGCTTCTCGAGGCGCATCTTGGCGGCCTGTTCCTGCAGTCTCCGCCCACTCTCCCTTTTCCGCTCTGCAATGCGGGCCAGTTCCTCTTCAGTCTTTTGCACAATGACTTCTTCGGTGTACGGGTATTGGATGGTGACATCTCTGTCTTCGAGGCCAGTCCAGTCGAGGTAGCCACGGATTTCGTTGTCGTAGTCTTGTGAAACATAAAAATGATGCCTGATCATGTGCTCTGCCTGGGACACGTTCAGCTTGCCCGTAAAGGCAGGGTATTTCAGGCGAATTAGCTTGAGCAGGTATTCGGCGCCCTGGTAGCCTCCCCAGTTGAGTCTTGTCGCTTGTGCGAGCATTGCCTTGGAGTTGTACACGGGTATGATGTGGGTCGAGGTATACGACGACGAGACCACCAAGCCGGTCTTGCCCTGATTGTGCCTGTAAGAGAACAAGGAGTCGATGCCGTAGGCTAGGGATGGCGCATGATAGCATTCGAATACGATTTCCGTCATGGCTAAGATGGCGCGTCAGCAGTGCAGAGAAGCACGAGGCTGTTCCAGAGCTCACATTTCCGCGAGTATGGCAGGTTTGCCACGGCTTCCGTCATGACGATGGGGACGTCAATGGCCCCGTCGGCGTCGTTCATGCCAAGCTTGAGGAAGACGTAGTCTAAGAGGTGCTCCATGACGTCCCAATTGCTGACGATGCCAGTGCCGGCCTCGAAAGCGTTCCGGATATGGCCTTTGGCGGTTGTGTCGGCGTAGCAGTCGTAGCCGGCAAAGGAAAAGGTCTTGCCCAGCTTCCTGTCGCGGTACTTGGACATGATGGGAGGGACGCTGAAGCGTGGCGATGTCTCAAAAGACCAGCCAGCGCGAACGGCAGAGGACCCTTTCCGCAACGACGTTAGCCTAGGGAGGTGCGGCGAAGGGATGCGCTGGTGCCAAACCATTGTCGATGACGATGGCAGCGCCGCCGGGGTTCTCGAGGGCTCGCTTGCGCCCGTCAGGCTGAGGTGCAATGTATTTCTCAAAGCGCGTCTCCTTGACGAGAGAGATGTTGGCGGGCGGATACGTCTTCTCGGGCGGCGCAGCCAGTTTGTCGTCGACGGCCGAGGGAGCCATGGCGAGGCGGATGATGGCGGCGGGAGGGATGGCTAGATTTTCATGATGGGATTTGGGGATTCAAGCTGGGGTTTGAGCGGGCGCCAAATTGATCCGGAGCTTGGCCTCTACCGCGGTGTGATTAGCGGGCAACGAGAAGCCTGAAGGGGGCTTGAAACTTGAAGGGTCAGCGCGAGGCTGCGAGGCTACGTGCGAGTGGGTGAACCCCACCGCGGTTGCCTGGAGAACCTACGAATAGTACCTACTCCGTACATTGTACAAAAGTCGCGGGCCTATTGAGCTATCAAGACACTGACATCGAGGCAGCTCTATTATCGGCAATTGAACTAGTACCTACTGTCAAGTTGCGAATGGAGGGGATGGAATTTTCTGTCTCGCTTTATAGATATGATGCGTGTCACAGGAATCGGGTGAGGGGTTTTCCAACAGCGTTCGATGATTCCATTTGGGGCGTCTGCTGCGTTACCGTTACCTCTCATAGAACCCTAATAAAGTGCACATGTTGGCCCGTATGCAACTCGATACTCACTCACATGTACATGCACTAAGCAGACACGTGACCCCGAGCGCAGAGGCATTGCCTGAGCGTCGCGAAAATCGTGACGGGCTGGTTCGCTGCTCCAACGGCAGCCTGTCCAGCTCGATTCTGACCCGCTGACGTTTTCAAGACGGGGGCTTGAGATTGTCCGTTGCTGCGCCCGGCTCGTCAATTCAATACCCTTTACGGCTGCGGTGCAGAGACATACCTTCGAGATGGAAGAGGACGTTTGACTGGTAGTTTTTAAACATTTGCGCCACCAGCTCGACGTTCATGTTCTGGATGTTGATTTCCTGCAAGAAACAGGTCAGTGGCATCGACCGTGCATGGCAACAAAGTCTCACTTGAAGGCTTTTGTTCATAACAATGACGGCTTCGTTGAGTTTCTCCTGCGTTATCCAGTCAGCCAGCCGCGCTTGAGTTCCGAGGCCGATCCACGGTACCACGTTGGTGATGATGCGGGACAGCAGGAGATTCTGCTGGTGCTCGTGGGGGCTCTCCTGCTCTCAGCGGTCAGCAGTAAGCCTGTCCGGGGCCATGCTCATTGACTCCTACCATGGCGTGAGTTGCAAATGACGCGGGCAGTTCCTATTGCGCCGAGTTGGGAGAGGTACCATTTGCACCCCACATTGGTGGCGTTGATACCTCAGACCGACCCCCCACGCACCACGGTGAGATGCGGCAGAATCGTCGGTCAAGCTCAACCTCTCGCCCTCGCTTCAACCCCCTCGCGTCTCACCCCTCTCACCCCTCTCTCCTTCCTGCACAGCGACGCCATTTGCCATTTGCACTCGTCTTAACCATCCTCTGACACAGTGACACAGTGCAACTCGCTCGGCATCATGGCCGCCCCGACCGAGGCTCAGCTCGCGCACCAGCAGCTCATCGAACAGCTCGACATCCACGCCATCCACAAAAACTTCCGCAACCCCAACTGGCGGCCCAACCAGCGGCGCAACAAGAACCTTAAGACGATTGTCGGCGACGCGTCCAAGCGAGAGGCCTCGGCCATGGCCACGCCCCAGGACGGGAGCGGCGACGCGACCCCCGCCGACGACGGCCTCTCCACCAGCGGCACCTCGACGCCCGCCGCGAGCGGAAACGGCGGCACCAACGCCCCGAACCTCGCCCAGGCCTCGCGCAGCCTGTCCAAGCTCGTGCTGGAAAAGACGCTCAAGCCGGCGGGCGGTGCCGCGGCTGCTGCTACCGCGCCGAGCGCCACGTACACCAACATCGAATCAGCGCCGTCCCTGGCACACTCCAAGTATTACTGCGACGTCACTGGCCTTCCCGCGTCGTATCTCGACCCCAAGACCAGGATGCGCTATCATAATAAGGAGGTGTTTGGCTTGATCCGGTCCCTGCCGCAGTCCTCTGCCGAGTTGTTCCTCGAGGCGCGCGGCGCCCACACCGTCCTGAAGTGATGGCGAGCACTCGCAGCAGTGGTCACCTGGAAACATACTATGGGGGCGTGAACAAGACCGCGCCGTGGGAGTCCCGGCTACGCGAGAAGACCCTTACAGCGAAGCCGAAGATGAGAGTCACGAAGCATCCAAGAGTGTCCGACCAACAAAGTCAAGCCCCAACTATACATCCCCAGCTTTTCGGCACAGGGATGAAAAATGACGCTCCGGCTTAATCGTGATCGTGGATGGGTCTGTTCTTTGCCTGGTTGACAGAATACCGAGAACGTACGGAGGACGAGACTCAGTTGCCAAGACGAAAGCCTGGCCGTCAAGGCATGTGCATATTGCGAGTCGTGGTTGAAGACGACTTTGCCGGCAGATGGACGTGGACGTGTTTCCAAGCTCGAATCAGGCATTGTCCCTTGACCGATTTGCCATGCATACTCCGTAAAAACCACTTGGTTGAAGTTTCATGGCTTGGTCAATTGCGAGGCTTTGCGACGGCTTCTGCACTGCTTGTAAATAAAGTACCTGTCGGTTTAAGTTGAGCCGCCGTGCCTTGGTGTGAATGCAAATGAGGCTGCGATTTGCGTGGGTGCCGCTGTCGAAGAGTTCACCATAAGGGTCCAATGCCGGTCGAATGGCCCGTGAAGAAAGACGCAAAATAAAAGATGAGTCTCCAGTGTGAGGGAAAAAGACAGCTTCCACTTTGGTCGGGATTACACAATATCCGGATCCCGAGAGCCCAACGCGACAACCATGCGGCGCTAGTCCCAAAGCGTCGGACAGCACAGCGTGAAATCAGAGCTAGCTCTTGTCGGGATAGGTACTCAAGTCGAAAAAGTCCAGGACTGTTGAGGAACCTCTCAACTCGCGATACGATAAACCAAGGCCGAAGCCCCGATTCCTCGACGCCACCACCGCTTCCCCCGACCAAGCGACCTCGCCCGAAGCACAGGCCCGTAGCCTGATCCGCGCGCGAGACTCGTACCGCGCCAACAACACGACGGCCGCTCTGGGAAACCAATCCCCCAACAGACGAGCAACACCGCGACCATGTCCATGTGGCTCTCAGATGCCCAGAGTACGCCCGCCCCGTCTCCTTTGTGCTTTCGTGTACTTCACCTTGGGCCGTCGCTCGTGACCGGCCAGGCGAAGGGGGGGGCCTTGCTTTCCCCATGCTCTGGACGGAGGCTGACTGTTGCCTAGAGATTGGGGTCGTCTTCTGCTCCGGCGGTAGGTATGCGTCCTGCAGAAGCTTCGGCACGTCGCGGTACTGGTGACTGATGTTGTGGCCTCGTTGTCTTTCCCCGCTGCAGGAGGCCTGTTCCTCATCGGCGGAGTCATGCTGTTATTTGACCGCGCCATGTAAGTACTACCGCCGAGGCCGACCATCGAAGCTGCCACTGACTTTTCCCCCCCAGGCTTGCCATGGGAAACGTACGAAATCCCCTCCCCCCCCGCCCTGGTCCGACGCACAAGCTAAAGGGCACCTCACGCCGCAGATACTCTTCCTCATCGGCCTGACAATCATCATCGGCCCGCAAAAGACGCTCCTCTTCTTCGCGCGGAAACAAAAGGCAAAGGGCACAGCCGCCTTCTTCGTCGGCCTCGCCCTGATCCTCGTGCGGTGGACCTTTATCGGCTTCATCGTCGAGGCGTACGGCATCGTCGTCCTCTTTGGGGACTTTCTGGGCACCATTGCCGGCTTCGCGCGCGGTCTGCCCGTCATCGGGCCCTACATTGGCCTCTTGGTCGACCGCATCGGGCTGGGGCGGAGAAACGCCGAGCTGCCGGTATGAAGACGCGCGCACCACGCCGTGATTGGTCGTGTTGGAATAGAGAATGGAGTTGAATTCGGCGAATGGGAGACTGCGATATGTCTGTTGAGAAGGGGACTTCTCCGGCAGTTGAAAGGTCTAGGTTGCATGGGCGGACCGGGATCAAAGAGGCGAACGTGGCGTTTTCTCCTCGTCGATTTGAGACGCTGAACTTGCAACAGGAATACACTAGACTGTATGTGTATATACACCTTGGCAAAGATTTTGTGTGACGAGGCGTCGATCTCACAGGCCGTAATCGGGTTCACTTGTCAAGAGCAAAAAAGCACGCTGACTGGGTTCAACTGAAGAGGCACCTGGATTGCGTATATGCAGAATCTCTCGAGGACACACAAGACTTGCGATGATGGTGCCGAACAATGTATTCCCACTCCTCGGCGTACATGTTCGAGGTCCAAATTCTCCACGCTGTAGCGAAGTCTCCGGGGGGGGTTGACAGTAGATGGGGCCGTTGGACGCTGGACGCGATCTTGCCCATAACCCCGCCGCCCTAGCAGCCCCCCCTCATGTTTATCTTACACCCGCACGTCGTCAGGTCAGTACCCCTGGCCGATGAGGTAGTCGGCCAGGTTCTCGACGGTGGAGCTGGCGTTGCCGGCGACGTGGGTCTCTCCGTGGTGGCCAACGACGATGGCCTGCTTGGTCTTGGCAACGCAAACGCCGAGTCGGCCCTGTCGACGTGAGCGAGCCATTAGCAAGAGCCTTTCCTCTCTGTGTCGCATGGCAGCGGTGGGCAAGACATACAGAACGTGCGTAGATAGACCGGTCCTCGGCCCGAGCCATGACGTATCGTTGGCCGCAGATGAAGAGGCCGTCGGCAAAGGCGGTATCCTTGGCTTTGACTTCACCGCGGACGATGGCGGAGATGGCCTTCATCTCTTCGGGCTTGAGCTGTTCCCCGGCACAGCGCATTAGCCTCGGCTGTGTCGTCGGGTGGCGCGTCGTGGCACGACGTGTTCAACATACTTCGAAGCCGGGAGAGGCGGCCCACGAACTGTCGCCGGCAGCGCTGATGATGGCGGCCTTGTCTATATGGCCAGAGCCAACCAGGCTGGTTGTCGGGCCATCAGTATACTGTGCTCGGTGCGAGGTAAAGTGGGCCAAGGTCGTGGACGGCTTTACCTGGTGTCGATGTATGCTATGGGACGAGCCACAGTCAGCAAAGGGGTCTCTTGTCTCCCGCCAGCACGAATTCGTGTCACCAGGCGAGGGCGAGAGGCGGCTGACCAACCTTGCCAGGACATGACTGCGTGCTTTTTTTTGGGGGGAGAGACAGTCTGCAGCAGACGGAGGCCCGACGGGTAACGATAGCGAACCTCGACGCTAGGGGGCAGGTATGGAGGGAGGAAACAAGGGGGGGCGGGGGGTCGAGACGGCGGAGGGTGAGAAGATGGCGCCGGCAAAATTCGGTCGACGAACAAGCAAGACGAGCCTGGTAGGGGGGGCGGATAGGGAAGCTCGGGCGGGTTGGTCTGTGGGATGAAGCTGTTGAGAGCAAGGCGAGACGAGGAGAGTGACTGGGGCCCCGTTGAAATTGCCATGTCGCCGGGCTCACAACGGCCATCCATTGGCCCAAACGGCCTGGCCCCCCAAAAAGGAGGGGTTACTGATTGCCCCGCCATGATGGCTGACAGAGACTGACAGAGACAGTTGCAAGTACTTTGTACCTGCTGAGACTCGATTGATGAAGAAGTATTCGTATTCGTAACTCGTACGAATAGAACAGTGACCTAATGAAACAGGAATCCCGAGACATCTAAACCTCCCAGGAGAAGCCGCCACGAGACAAGGATCTGGTGTCAGACGAGAGGCAACTGATTGGAGAGTATTGGGGCTTCGTCATAAAACCCCCTCTCTTCCCAGGGACTTGAATATTTCAATCCCGACTCGCAAATAAAACGGTTCTAGGGCATAGACCGAGGAGCTGTTGCCGTTTGGAGCTGCATCACCATGCCGTCGGTTGAAAAAGGCGGGCAGGAACAGACGCCGAGGAAACCTGGCCACTAGCACGGGAGGCGGGCCGAAAGGCTGTTGTGCAAGGACGCGAGAGAGAATCCTTCGCCTCCAGCCCGGAGCTATCGCAGTTGCTGCCGCATACATCTCACCGCCCAATCAGGTCGGAGTCTGAAATACAAAACGCAATGCCCGGCAAGAGCGAGGCTTGAACGCCATGTATGTACAAGTTTCGGGCAATGACGTCATAACTTCCCTCACCCGTCCATGCTGCGAAACGCCCTCTATTAAGCGCTCACAACCTATTGAGGCAAGGTCTTTGCAAGCGCAATAGATTGAGATTGATAACTCGGAAGATATGTGCCCCATTTATCAAAGTTTTCGATAATGAAACGTGTGGGAGAAGGCGCTGCGGTTGGCCTTGCTGAACCCAGGCTTGCTGCTCGCCATGTTTTCCGGTAGTGAAGCTATCTCCCAACGCTGGTTTGTGGTCGGTATTGCAAGACGTAGAGTCATTCACAACAGAAGGCGCTCTGTGTGTCTAAAGTGGTGTAGAGCCTCCACGATGCGTCAAATGTTCCCCGCGAGGACGTCCTGGCACGCAGGCAACAGCACTTTTATTCCAAACTCTGCCTCCCGCGTGGACCCATGTAGCGCGCAAGAATTATTCAAAGTCGACAGGTCCCTATCCAGGACTCGTAGTTTGACGATTGGACTCAGCTTCAGTCGAACACTTGCCGTCTAGTGTTGAGTCGCCAGCAGGTGCCAAGGTGAGCCCGAAATGTTATAAAGAAGACGGCCTCGAACTGACGGGTGCTATTTCGTCATCATCCTCATCGTATTCGCTCTACAATTATTAAGCAAAGCTTGCTTTGCGCTACGAAGAACACAGAATGTGTGCAAGTTGCGGCAAGCCGCTTTGCTTACTTAATATATGTAGTGAGCTTTTTTGTTGCAGGGGTCCCCTGTATCAACGAAGTACGGCTACTGGCTGGCCCCAAATGACACGCTATGATTGGCCAGAGTCTAAAAATTCGGTGCGCTCATTGGCTACATTTCCCCCGGGGTTCAACCGGCCAAAAATCCCTCGGTTCCTATTGGTAGTGCGTCCCGTAGGGCTCATCCCGACATGTTGACTAATGAAATCCAACACGGTTATTGGCTGCTACATTCTTCTGCCGGGGTTCAACCGCATTAGGTAAATAGATACATGCTACAAGCCCCGCTTTTGTCAAGGCGTCCCCTGGCTACAGCAAAGCTTTGCTTACAGTTGTGCCCCGCGGCATAAGCTATATTATCCAAGCCTTGGAAGTCTTCTCGCGACTTTGAAGCCACCAACATCCTCAACCTACCACGCAACATGCATTTCCCAATCGCTCTCCTTATTCTTCTTTTGGACCAGGCCGCAGCTGCCCCGGTACCAACCTACGGCGCTGATTCCCGTGGCGGTCCCAGCGGCGCTTTCGGCGGCGGCCCCAGCGGCGCTTTCGGCGGCGGTCCCAGCGGCGCTTTCGGCGGCGGTCCCAGCGGCGCTTTCGGCGGTGGTCCCAGCGGCGCTTCCGGCGGTGGTCCCAGTGGCGCTTCCGGCGGTGGTCCCAGCGGCGCTCTCGGCGGTGGTCCCAGCGGCGCTCTCGGCGGAGGTCCTCGGCGGAGCCAGCGGCGCTTTCGGTGGCGGTCCTGGCCGCTCTTTCGGCGGCGGTCCCGGCGGCCCTGATTTCGGCGGGGCGGGTCCCGCGTTCGCACCGTACCCCTTCAAGCAACAGCGAAACAACCACACAAAAGACAATAAACGAGCGCCGACGAATGCCACGTACTTCGGCGACTTGGCCAAGGAAGTCCGGACCACCTCTTAGCGCCCTGCTACGAAACAGAGGGCTATAGCGCGGGTAGAGAGTGCAGGACTGTAATATTTGCATGAATAGGGAGAGTTCCGGTCGCTGTACGGAGCGCAGAGAAACATACGAAGTACAACGCAGAGAAACATACAACGCAGAGAAGTCGAATTATCCTCATCTCCAGCCGAGCAAGTGACGGATGCCTTATACTCTGCTTCAGGCAGGCGCAACGTCCTGTGATTGATGCATGTCGATGATGCGTGTGCTGGCGTGTTTATTGTGTCTACTCGTATTCGTACTTCGTACGCTGAGCAACCACAAGCCACCAGTATGCCGGGACGTGGCTGGACTGCCAACAATCACTTGGACCAAGTTGTTTCCTCGACGTCCAGAACACCCAAATTAGCGCTGCACCCAAAATAGCGAAATAGCTCTGTCCACTGTTTGTCCGGATGCTCGTTACTCGTGACATCGCGGCTTGGCCAACCCGAGGGCTTCGGCCGCACTGACGGCCCCGTTGAAACACGGCCAAGGTCCGAGGCAGTGACTGGCATGCCCCTTCAGGACCATTGGGGTAAAGGCTACGCGGCATCATGCAAGCCGGAAACGCTCTCTCTCAACCTTGTGGAATCCGACTCTAGAGTTGGATGTTCTCCAGTTGCAGTTGCGCACGTAGGGAGCGATTCGTGCCCCAGGTGTGCAGGGAGTACCGGGTACCTGCAGCGCAGCGGGAGGCGACTTTCCACCCACCCTCGAGTCACACCGCCTCGACTTGCCACCCACCTCCCACCCTCGAGTCACACCGCCTCGTCCATCGTCATCGTGTTGGCTCTTTCCGCCGAGCACAACAAACTTGTTAGGCAGTTCCAGGCCCAACCCAGTCGACGGCACTTTGCACCAGAGAGATGAACTTTGCCAGCGAGCATCAGCGACTTGATCAAAGCCTCTTGGCAAAGCTCGCCTCCCAATCAAGCCGCAAACGAATCACCCAGCGCGATTCGACGTCGCCGACGCTTCCTGACACGAGTCGGCAATTACGAGTCCTTCCATGCGCCGTCCAAACACAGGAGGGGGACTTCTGAGACGCTGCTGGCCTCCTCGACAAGCAGACGGCCGACAACCCCCTGCTGTTTCACCACGTCAGGGGCGGGTTGGGCATCTGCGTGGCGACGATTCCCCATGGTCGACCAGAACTTCTGTTCCCCGCGGCCAGAGTTTGGGTCAGTCATGCTCGTGCCCAGCATGAATTCCACTGCGTATGGGTCTCTAATGCACTTGCAGAGCAGCAGCAGAATGAGCCCGAAACCTTTGACTCGGCTTCTGGAAACCCCCCCCCCCCTTTCTTCTTCCTCTGAATCGCCCAAGAAGCGTACGACACCACGTGGGGCGAGGGTATCGTATCAGCCACGTGGCCGCACTTGCGTAAGTGCCGACGTTGACTCGCTTTCTTGACCTCGTCGTCGTGGGCCACCCCGCTCACACAGCGACAGGGCACTTGCTGACACTTCGAGGCAAGGGTCCCGAAACCAGCAATCAACCCCTTGGACATGGATTCCCCTCTTCACCACCCGCTGTCCCGGCCCTACATGACGTCCCATCAACCTCAAACGTGCTGCCAAGCGAGGCCTGTCGCAAATCCCGCCCTCATGACTTTAGGCTTGACGGTCTTTTGCCCCTTGCTGCCCCCCCCTGTCCCTGTTGATTGACGAGATCCGATCATGGATGCGCAAGCACTCTGCCGCACCGAGCAGGCCCTACTTGAAGCAAGTGACACGCACCCCAGTGCATACACGTTCCCTTTCCCCGGAGACTGCACAGACGGCCAACTACTACATCTTGGACATGATGCCCCCGGCCATTGCTCGGTCCTCTGCCTCCGTTGCAGATGACTCAACGGCTCCAATCATCATGTCGACGACCGCAATGGAACCCAGCCCGGGCCTCGCCCATTCTTCACCCACCGCAGCGACTGAAGCCTCTGGTTCCGACGCTGGCAGAGAATCCGACGACGCCCTTGATCGTTTGAGCCTAGATCAAAGGCCCATCCCGAACAGACTTGGACCCAAGGGAAGCTTCACCTCGTATCACAAGCCCATTCGTTCCGAGACGCCGAGATCATCGGCGTCGACGCCCGGCATCTCACAGCGAGAACAAGCCGTCCGATCGACGACGCCCTCGGACGCCGGCTCAGACACGGGAATCATCGGTATTGGCATGGCTTTGGGGAGCCCGACACAGGCTCCCGACTACGTTTCAATGACGTCCTGGCCGCGCTTTATTCCCACCGTGACGACAACGGTGGAGGCACTGGGTTCCTCCAAGGACGACCTGTCCAGGTCCAAGTCCCGCAAATGGGGCCTCTTCACAAGAACACGGTCCAAGAGGGGCAAAACCCCGGACGCCAGGCTCAGAGATGACCATAACGGCAGCCGTGCGGCGAGCCCCGTCCAACGATCTCGCAAGCCGCCCGGCGACGGCACCCAAGGCGGAAGGGACGCGATTTTCTCTCCCAGGCAAAAGCCCCTGGACAAGTCCCGGCCGGACCCGACTATGGGCGAGCACACCGATTCCCCAAGGGCCGTCTTGACGAGACAAGGCACCTTGAGCCCACTTGACAGGGACGCTGGCGACCAGACCGGTCAAAGAAGATACTTTCGCTCGCCATCGCCTGCATCGCCATCGCCCGATCACCTTCTGAATATTAGCATTCCGGACGTTACCATGGAGCGCTACAGCATCATGTTCGGCCACCTTATCGAGGACCGCTCCTCCACGTCACTGCTGGCGCGGCGGCAGGCTACTCGGGACAGGTTAAGGTCGATCCAGGAAGACTCGGCATCCTCGGGACCCTCTCCCGCAATCCTAGTCACGGGAAGCGACACATCGCCGATGCAGCTGGCGGCCCCCGAAAGCAGCCCTGGCCCACGGCTGTCCCCGCGCCAGAGGTCCAACACGTTTCCAGCCGCGCTGCCTTCGCCCTCGCAAGCCAGCTTCAAGACGGGAGGAGAGTCTCAGGAAAAGATTGACACGCTCCTGTACGTTGCTGGATCCACTCGCCTCGGCAGTGGGAAGGGCAAGGCGGCGACGGCTTCACTACCAGGAGAGCGACCCCGGCTCATCTCCAAGTTCCACCAGCGATCGTCGTCGGACCAGGGACTCGCGCCCAGGTCCGCTCCGACGGCTCCGCCGGCTGCCGCCGGCCGCCTGCAAGTAAGCACCAAGTCCCCCAGCAGCGAGCCCAAGATTTCGCCCCAGACGTGGAACACGGCGCATCCGCCCCTTTCCGCGCCGCCGTCGCAGCCCGCAAGACGGCCTCCCACCACCTCTCCCCCGGGCGCCGGCAAGCCCTCGGGCCAGGAGCCGGACACGGCGTCGGCCCAAGACCTCGTCGAGATGTCCATTGCCAGGCAAATCAGCATCTCCCGCCAGCAGCAGGCTCTGCTGGGGCCGCTGCAGAAGCAGAAGCCCCAGAACAAGCGCGTCAACGAGACCAAGAGCTCGACGCCCCGCTTGATCGACCCGTGGCAGGATCCCCAGTTGTCCCCGGCGTTGCATCGTATGAGTGAGCGCGTCATTGTCGAGGGGGCGTGAGGGCGCGCGGGCTCGCTTGAGGCTGCTGGGGTGTAGCGTCGACAAGTTGTGTGGGATCACGATGCTTGGGGATTCATTACCCTGGCCCCCCTTTTTTCATGTTCCCTTCTCGTCTCTCCCTTTCTCGTCTATTATCCATCAACGACGGACAATGAATAAATCACCTGACGTCTTCTCTTCTTTTCTTTCGTTCTTCTCTTTATCATCATGTTGACGGGAATAAACCCGACGAAGCGGCGGAGGCGTCAGCCCAGGGCCAAACGGACGCGAGCGTATTGGAATAAATGGTGGCGGCGGCCAGGCCGTCAGATAGTCAGATGATTTAACATGTTTAGCCATTAATGCTTCACTTTCCGTACCTCTCTAGACGGCAGCTGCCCATGTCCTGGGCTCAGCCCGCACCCCTCAGCCACGTCCCGCTGCGCTCTGCCGCGTCCACCCCCGGCGCCGCTGCATGCCGCGGGTCACGGACGCGAAGCGAATGATGGGTGAAAATTCAACGTATATGCATCATGAGCGCCGTCAGAATAGCCAATCGCAATACCAACATGCCTGCCAGTGACGAAAAGAAGACTAGAGCCAACGCCAACAAAGAGGAAAAGACCTGTAGCCTTGGCCAACTACATCAACACGCAGCACGAGTTTTGCTTCTTGGCTTGCTCTGCACCCCCAAGTCAGTGACATGCATCCATGGGGACGGGAGACGACGCACGGTAAAACATCTTGCTCTGGGAACTCAGGCCGTCGCTCTTGGCCACGAGGTCGTCAATCTTCTCGCCGCGCTGCAGGACGCTCTCAATGGTCTTGTGCAGGACAATCTTTGTCTCGTCGAGCTCCTTTTGGATCTTCATGATGCTGTCGGCCTGTTGGGGGTCCTGGTACTTTGTGAGATAGTCCTTGAGCTCGGGCATGGGGATCTCGGGCCGGCCCGTGGCCCACGAGGAGCGCGGGTTCTTTGCGAGAAACTCGTCGACGCACTTGCTGAGCAGCTGATGGGCGACGAGGGCGGGATATTGGTGGTCCGAGATGATGATGCCGCAGACGCCCTCTGTGCGGCCGTAGGCGTGGAACGTGTAGTCTTTGCAGGAAAATGTGTGTGAGCGTGTTGAGTCCGTCTGAAGACAGCGATTTCCACCATGGCCTGGCCGCGTCGGGGGAGTGACGGTCTTGGCAGCCTCCTACCTTGCTCCTCGACGTCTTGTCGCTGGCCGGGCTTTGTGCGCTCGGCGACCGTCTTCGCAAACAGCGTCATGAACTCTCCATAGCTGCGGTGCGATGCGTCAGCACGACGTGGGCGACGGACCGACCAAAAGGGGGGGGGGGGGGGGGGGGGCGACTTGTTGCGGGTGAAGCGCGAGTATGCGCTCAGCTCCTTTTCGGCGGTGATTTCGTGCGCGGGCTTGCCCTCGTTACGGATAATCTGTTCATCGAGGCCGTGGTTAGCGAGCTCGCGTCGTCTGGCAGGTCATGAGGGAAGGCCGAGGCAGATGGAAGAGGAGGGAGACGGTGAGGAGGACTGACGCCGATGTAGTGCAGCTTCATGGCGGCGGCTCGGTCGACGGAGGCGCGGATTCAATGCGCTTGACGGTAGCGGCTGAGCTTGTGTTTCGGCGGTTGTGATCAGCGGCGGAGCGTAGACAAGTCGAGGACGTTGATGAGTGTGTCGAGGGAGAGATGGAAGTTGGAAGTTGGGGTTGAGGTTCGGGCGTATCGGTACGTACCTTGCTGTACTTGACGCCCGGTTCATCCACGGGCCGATACTTCGTATGTACAAGTGGATAAGCCCCCTTGCCCTTGGAGGTTTGGCCCGATGCCGGGGCTCCGACTCCGCCCAGCCCTCGGCGCGCATCGCCGTGCAGATCGCCGTGCAGATGAAGGCGGGCCTGTGCCGCTGCGGAGACGGGCCGAAAGAGGAAGTTGGCTATGAACCGGCAGAGGTCCTCCCGGACTTGGATCATGGCCCACTCTTGCCATGGTTTGTCCAAGGCGGACCTTGAGGTTGAGCCCCTTTTACAACCCGACGCTGAGGATCCTCCAACTCGACGAAGGGAATGGAGAGCACTGCAACGTAGGGTGTATTGTAGAAGTCGAGGGTTCAAGCTTACATGCTAACAACTCCATCATCGTGATACCCTCGCGGGCTACCGTTGTCTGCCTCTGCCTCCCGTCTATGCTTGCCTTCCAGGCCTCGCACTCGGTCCGTCTCGACGGCACCCACTGCTTCCTCGCCTCAGGGATCCAGCTCGTCAAAGTGCAAGACCCGCGGCGCGTGACTGACGTTTCCGTAGGCATCGCCGCCATACTTCAAGTAGCCCTCGACGTCGGGCCTCCCCACCCGCAGCAAATCGTGGGCCTCTCTACCCAGCACACAGGCCTGCCTACTCAGCATACAATATAGTAGGGTAGTGTGGCTAGTTAAAGCGAAGCGCCGATACCGCAATTTTTAGTATGCATATCCCCCGCGACTATATAGCCGATTGCGCGCTTATAATATAAAATTTGCATATTACTAGTATTCGTACTAGTATTCTTAACTTAACGCTATTCGCACTATATCTTTCGCTTTAAGCCGCCGCTGTAATAGAGTCTCTCTTAAACCGTACCTTCCCTTCTTTTTAGGAAGCTTAAGCTGCCTGCGATACGATTGCCTAAACTTAGGGGTATGCCCTCGCGATAGCTTTAAAGCGGCCTAATATAGCCGACCCTACTTCCGTCTATCTACGCTGCTTAAAAGGCCGTAAGTTCGTTAATAGCGGCAATAAGGCTATTGCTAAACGTCGTAAAACGAGCACTTAGATAACTAAATGCCGCTATCGCTTAGTCTTAAAGCGTAACCCGGTTAATAGCATATAGTCCGCCTATTGCTCCTAAGGGCCTAAGGCAGGCTATAACTACCCCTTTATTAAGCTAATAGCTTACGTAAAGTATAAAAGGCAGGCTATTGCAAAGTACTCTTCCGATATTATTTAGCTATATAATAATAGCCTACGCTTAGTTTATATCGTAACGTAGCTTCGATCTTAAGTCTAGGTAAGATAAGACCCCGACCTTATAGGCATTATAGCTAAGCAGATATATAACGCCCTTGCCTATTATCGTTAGGAAGAGCTCGCTAAGCGCACGCCGCTTTAATTCCTCTATAATTATTATAAGCTACGCCGTAGTACGTACTACGGCTATACCGTAGTAAGCGCTTAGGTTAGCTACTATATAGGCCCGGCATTAAGCCGGCTACTAGCACGTATAGCTTAGTAATGCCCTAGACGAGGGCACGGTCGGGCCGATATAAGGCCCGTGTAGGGGCAAGGCGTATATATAAAACCTATAGGAAGGGCGAGCTACGGCAGGCTTTTCTTCCTCTCCTCCTTAGCTTTAGATAGTTAATTATCTAACCACGCAGTATTAAGTTAAACCTTATGCCGGCCCTTTATATATCTAAAGCTCTTATAATAGACGCTGTAATAGTAAATAACCGCGCCGATACTAATATAGCGTAAGCCTTAGACGAGATTACGCTTAGGGCCGAGTTAGATCGAATTTAAGAGGTATAAGCAGCCGCTATAAAGCGCGTCCGAGCAGTAGACGTAATATAGTAGGAAGCAATTATAAGGTTAATAGACGTTATCTCGTCTCTTATAAAACGGCTAAATTAGACACCGCCGACCGCCTCCGCCCTTAATATAACCCCGAATCCGTCGATAATACTACCTAACGTAGGGACGGAGAATGCCTAGCTCTTGCCGAAGACCCCGCTAAACCGGAAACTACTCCCGTCGCTAAGTAAGTTCGACGGCTAGCGGCGCTACTACGTCGCGTAGTTACACTAGATAAAAGAGAAATACGAGTTAGACTAAGGCTTCTTCCTAACTAACCGGGAGATCTTTTATTTAATCTACGTATACCTAGACATATCGCCTTAGTAGACTATAGCGACCTTCTATAGCTAGGGCGACGTGCACTAGTACGACCTAGTGAAATTTCTAGAATACCTTAATAACGTATACCTTAACGTAGACCTCTAGCTATAAGCTACGATAGCCTTACGTACTATAAAGTAAGGCGACTACTAGACCTTTACTACCTTTATGCCTAAGTTTAAATAAAAGCTAGTAGAAGCCGGCGGTAGCTTATAAGAGCCCGAGGTAAAGATTATCTTCCTTAAGGGCACTTTAAACTTACGCCTCTATATAGCCTTAGTAACCGTAGAGCTACTAAGGGATAGCTTCTATAAGTTCTATATAAAGGTAGCTTAAATCGCGGCTAAAATCGAGCGCTTATATAGCGCCCTTACCTAAAGGGGCGGCTACGGCCGTAGTTATCTAGTTATAGAAGGAAACGGCTAAGATACCGAGGGCGATACTACGATAACGGGAGTTAGAGGGGTTAGTGCCCCCTATAGTAGCGGTGCCGTTTAGGGCGGTAGAGGCCGAGGCAGGGGAAAGTCCTTATTAAGGTCGGGAGCCTGCTAGGTGTACGCTAAGACCGGCTACCGGGCGTTTAAGTATCCGGATAAGAAAGGTAGAGGCCCTTAATAAACGTCTCTAAAGGTCTAAGGCATATAGCCGTAGGGCGAAGTTATTAGGGAGGTAGATAATAGTAACGACTTAGGAAACGAGTAACCCCCTAGCGAAGTTAGGCTAGGAGGGTAGACGAAGCGGTCTAGCGGGAGTAGTAAAAAGCAAAGGGCTATATAATAATAAAGCCTATATCGATACCTATTAAAATAGATAAGGTAAACGACTTTCGCGCCTTCGTCGACTTAGGCTATAATTGCTACGCTATAGTCGACCTTAACGTCGTAAGACGGCTTAGGTTAAAGTATATAGAGAAGAAGGAGAGGGCATTACTGCCCTTCTTAGACGATATAAAGCCTATACGCTCTAAAGGTATAGTTTACTTCGATATAGATATTAACGGCATTAAGGAGCGTATCTTCGCTTATATCGTTTAAGGCCTTAGCTAGGACGTGTTCTTAAGCCGCCCTTAGATAAAAAGGAACTACGTTACTTATATCGTAAAGAATAATATAATCTAGCATAGGAAGGCCGATGTTTAGATTCGATTATTAGGCTAGGCTAAGCCGGCCTAGATCTAGCGCTTAAAATACGTAAAGCTAGTTATAGCGTCGGTATTCGCCGCTAAGATAAGACGGCTTAAGCGGCGATAAGGAGATATAGGCGTAGTAAAGGCGATCTCGTTAAAGGAGATTAAATATTATAGTATAGGACTTTAATAGGTACGTACCTATATAGATATAGGTTAACCCCGGACTACGCTAATATTGCCCTACTATATTTTACGGGTATTTTATAGGCATTTTACGGTTATAGCATAGTAATATTATAGTAAAATCTAGTATAAGTAAACCCTAGCATTACGCTACGACTCTACGGCTATTTCGCGACGCGTATTATAGGGATTTTACTATAATACGTAAAGCGTATAATAGGGGGAAATCACCGCGTTAAAGCATATATAGGAAGAGGATTACGTATATATAGTAATGCGCGATTAGGTATTATTAAGGAGATTCCCTAAGGAAGCTATAGTAATATACTAGGGTTTTACGGTAAAAACCCGGATAGTAATATAGGTATATAACGGGTATCTTCCCCGGCCTAAGAATAGAAGGGATAAGTAATTATTTTCTATATTATTTAATAGTTAAAAACCTACTTTACCTTATACTTACCTTCGCAACCGGTAGATAGTCTATTACTAGTAGAACTATTAGCCGGCTTAACTCCCTTCCTAAGCCTTATTACGGCTAGTAGTATCCTATCCTTTCGATAACCCTATAGTGCGCTAATTATATTAGTCTATTATATAACAAATAGTAGTAATTCTCTTTCCTTAATTCTTAACTAACTTTAGGAGCGCCGTGAGTTTAAAGCCCTATAGTGCTAAGAAAAGAAGAAGCATAGACTTATGCCGATCGAGTACTATATGCTAGAGGATATCTTCTAAGGAAGAAAACTCCTGCTTATATATAGCTAACTCCCGGAAGCTAACTAGTTCTTTACCGAACGACTTCTTTAGGATCTCTAAAAGGAAGCAGACGCCCGGACTAAGGAAGCCTAAGCGATATAAAGCTTCTACGCTAACTACTCCTAATACCCTTTCGATAGATCGTATCTACGAAGGTTATACGGCGAACTTCCTATTAAGTTCTTAAATAGCTAGCGAAAAGATACCTAGCTAATCTAATAGGAAATCGCTAGTTTTAACTCCTCCCTTAAAAGATAATACTAAGATACGCTCTTCCGTCGCGTTAACAAGCTATAGTACTACCCCGACGGACGCCTATATAAGATAGAACTAGACCTCGACCCGCTAGCCGGTAGCTCCTACGGATCCGCGGAGTCTTAACCCGGCCCCGCCCTAGCGTTAAGCCCGGCCTAAGCGCTAGCTCTATAGACCGGAACGATGCCCGCGCCGGTTATAATAACCGAAGATATACTCGCCTAGCTGCTAGACCGTCTATAGATAAGGATATCCTACCCTATAGGATAACCGAACGGCGCCGGCGATCGTATGCCGAATAAGCCTACGCCTTAAATCTAAGCCGAAGACGTCGGATTTTTTAATCCGGCTAGTCTATTCGACGCCTCGTTCGATACCCTTTAAGAGACCGAGAAGACTATTACGTACCGAAGCGTTAAGAGATTTATTAACGCCCTCGAGAGGGTTGCTATCCGCGGGACTAAGTACGCCGATAAGCTAGCCGCCTTAGTCCCTAGCCTCCTTAAAGGAACCGCGATCGAATAGTACTTTAAAGACCTTTCGGAGTTAGACCGGTTATTGCTTTATACCCTAGGCCTAGGCTATAGGGCATAGTGCTAGAAGCTTAGGACTTACTTTACTACCCGGCCTAAAGTCGTAGTATAAGCGCTTTAGAAGGAATACTTTTCTATTAAGGATATTATTAGCGGTGCTAACTTTCGCGGATAGATATTACGCTTAAAGCGGAAGGCTAAAGCAGCCTTATATACTAATTAGCACCTTACTATAATAGTCTATTAGCGGCTCGATACCTTGCTTTAAGAATCCTTTAGACGGCCTATAAAAGCCGACGACCTTAATAATTAGGTTATAGAATACAAACGGACGATTCCCTAGCTCTAGACTAAGCTTATAGCCGGATCTTAGGGTAGGCTAGCTAATAAGCTAGCCGCGAAACCCTAATAATCCGCTAAAGGTTAGCGGCTAAACTATAACTAACGCAATACGTAGGGATCGCTACGATTTAATTCCGCGCTACGATCTAAGTATAGCACTAAAGCAAGCGGTTAGCGTTTAAATAAGCCTAACGCTATTAACCTTAGGAAGACGCCGATACTAGCCGTACGAGTCCCTCCCGCTTTAGTAATAACGCCCGCGCTTCGACCTTAGTCTAAGCCTAAGGACCCGCCTATAACTAAACCTATAAACGGTTCTAGAGACAACCCTATCGTTATTAACCTCGCTTAGGAAATCGAAGCCGGAGCAACTAATAGTAGAGGAGCTTACCTACCTTAACACGTTATTAACTAGATTCTTTATGCCTATAAAGACGACCTAACGCTAAGCGGCGAGCTAGACCCTATAGACGTAGACGAAGAGGACGAGCCCGACTATATTAACTTTACTATAGACGATCCCTTGCCTATAGGGCCTCGCGTTATCCCTACCCCGATCGGCGACGTGCTAATTATATAAGCTACGCTATTAAAGCCCGCCGACTCCCTAGATAGGCTATCCCGCTTTACGTACGCTTGTATTATAGCATACGGTAAGGACGGGCCTACCGACTAGCATAAAGTATACGTCGATACTAACGCTAATCGCAGTTGCGTTTATCTAGACTTCCTCGCTAACTTCGATAACATCTCGGTCGACTTTACTAAGAAACGCCCCTTTACCGGAATTAGTAGCGCTACTTAAAAGGGATAGGCCGACTTCGATATATATATCCCCGGTAAGATTAATAAAGACCTTATAGTCGGCGCTATACGAGTTAGCGCTTAGATTAACCTTAAGCAGCCGACCGGGTTATTGCTCGGCTAATCCTAAAGCATCCCGCACTAGGTAGACGTTATAAACTCATTGAGCTATATAATTATCGGAGCTTACGGCAACTTATCCGTCGACGCTCGTTTAAAATAGGACGGACCTTAAGTCTATAGAACTGTCTATAGTATAGCGGATATCTACGTTCCGCCCGGTATAACCGTAAGTCTTCCGGTTAATATTAAGGACCTTCCCGCTAATAAGGACCTAATGTTTTTCCCGATAAAGATAGAGCTCGCCTATAGCCTGTTTTCCGGAGGCTAATCCCTAGTTATAGTAAATACCGGCAGTCGTATAATAAGGATTCGTAAAAGGCAACGAATTAAAACCGTCGTTAACCTTTACGACTAAATCTAGTTTATAAACATCGGCACATACGCTATAATCCCCGATTCGTCCCCGGACGACTAGTCCGCTTTAGAATCCTCCGAAGACTAGGACGACTTAGAGTTAACTAAAGCGCTAGATATCCCCGACGGGAAACTACCCCTATAGGATAGCGGCCTTAACTAGCATCTTAAGCTCGGTATTAAGCGCGAGACCTTGTTTCTAAAAATCGAGTTAAAGGACGGAGTAAAAATCTACGCTACCGACCTTAAGTTTGCTAAGAAAATTAAGCAATTAGCCGATAAATTCCCCTTACTTTAGACCGACTAAGGCACTATTAAGGTCTACCTAGATTACTATATAAAGATCCCGCTCGCCGATAATTAGCACTAGAAAAAGATCGCGTCTTATATATACCCTTTAAACTAACGGGATAGGGAATATATCGACGAGATATATAATAAGCTATACCGAAAAGGCCGAATAGAATAGGCTATAGAAGCGACCCCCTTCGCCTCCTTAGTCTTTATCGTATAGTAGACCGTTAACGGCAAGGAAAAACCTTAAATAGTCGTCGACCTACGCGTGTTTAATAACGTTACTATACCCGATAGTTACCCTATGCCGCTCTAGGCCGATATAATCTAAAAGCTTTAGGGAAAACGATTTATCTCCGCCGTTAACGCTTAATCCTTCTTCTACTAGTTCTTTATCTATCTCTACTATCGCAAACGCTTTACGATAGTTTCCTACTAAAGGCTAGAACGTCCTACGGTAGTACTAATAGGATATAAAAACTCCCTTATATACGTCTAGCAATTTATAGACTAGATCCTCCGGGACTATATAGATTACGCAGCCGTGTATATCGACGATATTATTATCTTCTCTAATTCCGCCGAAGAGCACCTCGCCTACCTTACGGCAATCTTCTAGCTATTCGCCGACTATAACCTCGCCCTATCCGCGCTAAAGTCCTTCCTTAAGTACCCTTCTATATAGCTGCTTAGCTTTTAAGTCGACGGCATTAGCCTTATAAACACAGACGAGAGGGTCCGCGTATTACGCTCTATCGCGTTCCTTAACACCCTATAAGCCCTTAAGAAATAGATCGGCCTAGTTAACTAGTTGCGATACTTAGTCGCTTACTTCTTATAGTATATCGAACCGCTATAGCAACGTAAGATAGACGAGCTTAAGTCCGCTTAAGATAAAGGGAAGCTGCCCTTTAGGCAAGCCTAAGTCCGTTTTACCGTAAATACTAAGTTCGATCTAACGCCGGAGGAGCTCTAGGTATTTTACGATATTACCGACGCTTTTACCGCCAACGCTAAGCTCTATTACTTTAACCCGAAGAGCTAGCTATTTATCTAGCTTAACGCTAGTTACGACGGTTTTAAAGTCGTGCTTTTTTATATCGCTCCCGGCATAACGTAGAACCCGGCGTAAGGCCCCCTTTATATAAGCATTCGGCTTATTCTTTACCTTAGCCGCTAGCTTTAAGGAGGCGAGCCTTAATACTAGCCTACGGAGCTTAAAGTAGGATGCCTCGTCTAGGCCTATCGCAAGCTTTAGTCTTACCTTATCTCTATAATAGAGCTAAGAATTATAGTGCTTACTAACTACGCTACTATATACGCGATTGTTAAATAGCAATTACTATTTACGACTAGTATAAAGAGTAGCAACCGCTTCGTCCTTATATCCTAATACCTTAGCTAGTTCCTACTTAAGGTTTATTATATTCCTAGCGCTAAGAACGTCTTAGCCGACTCGCTTTCTTAGCTACTAACGACGGAGACCCCTCCCGTTAGGCCTAGTAAGCTCGATCGGATATAGGAAGATAAAGCCCCCGTTAATAAGGTTTACTTAGTTATTAAGGCCGTTATAACTCTAGCGCTCCGCTAGGAAATTAAGGCGGGATACGCGGACGATCCCCGATAGTCTTAGATTATCGATTAGCTCGGCCCCGACGGCTTTAAGGAAGGACTCGCGTTCTTTATCCTCGACGGCCTCTTCTACCTTAAAGAGACCGACGGACGGCGACGCCTTTATATCTCTAAGGCATGCGTTAAACTAATAATCGAAGATAAACACTAGCGGAAGTTCTACGCTAGTAGGCGCTATATATAGGAGGAGCTCTCCTTTAGCTTTATAATTAATCGGCTCTCTTATCGAATCGACGATTTTATTGCGAAATATAATACTTATAAAAGGAACTAGTCGAACCGGCTTAAGCCCGCCGGCGAGCTTATCCCTATCCATACGCCGAGCGTCCTTTTCTATACGGTCGCTATAGATTTTATTATAGGGTTGCCTAACGTCCCTTCCGAAGGTCTTTTATAAAAGACGCTTATAAGCGAATACTTTAATACTCTACTTATAGTTACCGATAAATTCTCTAAGATATGCCTTTTGCTTTTAAGCTATAACTAATTTACCGTAGACGACTAGGTATAGACCTTATACTACGAGCTTATTTACTATAATTAAGGGATTTATAAGTAGATTATCTTAGACCGCGACCTTAAGTTTATATCCGACTTCTAGCGTATATTATAGAAAGCTTTTAGATCTAAGCCTTTAGTCTCTACTATATAGTACCTTTAGACCGACGGCCTCTATAAGCGCTAGAACTAGACGGTCGAAATCGCCTTACGATTCTTTACCGCCGATTTCCCCGATAAGCGCTAGGTCGAGGCCCTCCTACCTCTATAGTTCTCGCTTAATAACTCCTTCTCCGCCGTTATCTAGACTTCCTTAAGCGAGCTTATTACTAGCTAACGTATAGACGATAGCTTGCGTTTCCTTAGTAAATAAGCTAGCGCTAGCGACCGATAGGTTCTCTAAGAGTAAGCCTGCGTATCTCTCGCCTACGCTTAGGCCGCTATAAAGCGGCGATATAACGTAAAGCACCGTAAGCTCGAGTTTAAACCCGGCGATTAGGCCTAGCTTTAGCTTAGCAAAGGCTACTCCGTCGCCGACGGGCGCGTCGCTAAGCTTAAGGAGCGGCGTATAAGCCCCTTCTTAATTATAGAGCGGATCGGCTACCTAACGTACCGCCTCGATATAGATAACTCTATAAATATTCACCCTATAGTATCTATAGCCTAGCTTAAGCCGGCGGATGCACCCGACTCCCGCCCCGGCCTTAAACCGGACACCGATTACTAGGAAGTCGACTATATCCTCGATACGTATAAGCGTAAATACGGTCGCGGCGCGGTATATAAAGAGTTCTTTATTACTTAGAAGGGATAGCCTAGTAGTTATAATTCCTAGGTTCCCGCCCGGGACTTCGCTTAGTAGGATATTATTAACGAGTTCTATATATAATAAGAGTTACTCGCTATAAGGATTACTTAGATTAGGAAGTAGCGCGCGCCGGCCTTCGCTATATATAAGCCCTTTTAGCCCGGGGAGAAATCCTTATAACTTATAGAGCGTTGCTTATAGACGTCTTTACTAGCTCGCCGCGAGCGTTACTACGTTAACTACCGATCTTTAGCGGTTAACCGTTAGCTATCTTACTTATTCCGCGCTTTTATTTTAAATTTCCTTTTGTTTTCCCCTACCGCCGCGCCCCGTCGAGCTTCCTCCTCTTCGCTTATCGTTAGACGCTCCTAGCTCGCTACTTCTCCCCGCGGCCTTATATAGTCCTTCGCGGTTCCTCCTATCCCTAGTAGTTGCGTTTTATCCTACGACCCGGTATTTTATGCCCTCTTTAGCGACTAAGTCGCCTGCTAGCCTCCTTACCTTACCTTACCTAAATTTAAGCGCGCTATATAAATCTATAGCAGCGAGCCCTATCTTCTCTAATCGCTTAAGAGTACCGCCGTATCCTTTATAGCGTAGAAAAACGCAAACCTTACTCTTTACTAGGATTTTATTAACGCCGTTATAAAGGAAGGATATAATTGCCTATCCGGTAAAGTAGTCGACGAGCGATACTTCCTTAATCCCAACCTTCCTAAGGCCCTTACCTTTACCTTAGAGCGTCCCTATCGCCTAGCCGTCCTTCTCGCATCTGCCTTAGACGACTACTAGTCTACGCCGATAGCGTGCCTTACGCTTACTCGCCTTTATCGCGACCTAGCGGGGCGCTTTCTTCCCGACGCAGCCTAGCCCCCCTTACTTATAACACTCGAAGGATTTATAAGGAATATCTTTTATATGCCGGACGACCCTACCGGAAACGCCCTTAGTATAGCTTAGCTTGCCTTAACGCTAGCCGACGCCCTTACCGCGGCTATATCTAAAGCCCTCTCCCTAGCCGAAGCTACGGAAATCTAAGCTATCCTCTACGTCGTTTAGCACGCTAGGGCTATTACTACGTATATAACCGCGGCTAAGGCGGCCTTCGCCGCTTTTAGGACTCCGGCGACGCCCGCGGCCCTGCTTTTTAAACGGCACGTCTAGCGTACGCTTAGTATACTAGCCGGCGCCCTTTATTCCTCCCCGGCCGACGCCGACGACTTACCGCGTAAGCGACGGGACGCGTTACCCGATAATATCTTTACGGTTTCCTATAGCACGCTCCGTCGTTATTACTACGATAATACAGCCCGCTTTACTCTTATCGCTACGTCCGCCCCGCTAATACCTTTACGCCTATAGATCGTTAAGCATAAGATCCTAACGCATAACGCTATTATATCCGCTACCGTTATCTACTTAAGCACTTTTATACTACTTTACGGAAATACCGCTATTACTATTACTTTAGCGAGCCTTTTTGCCCGCACCTAGTGCTAAATCGGCGATAACCTTACCTTACTAGCATTCGCTGCTATAGCCGGCCTACCGAGCGCTTTACTCGTCTACTTTAATACGCCGACTATACTAATCGACAATAGCGCCCTTACCGCCCGCGTCCTAGCGTCCGCCGCCTCGGCAATCCTAGCTAATAGGATAGCGGCGGTAGAATTCGCCGCTATATATAAAATACAGCTAGTCGGCAATAGATTCGCTTTAGACCTATCGGTCCCGGTAAGCTCCCCGCTCGTAGGCGATATATACGTCGCTATTTGCGTAACGCCGGTCCTATTCCCTATTAGCCGCTATAGTAACTTATAGATCGCGCGCGTTAGTAAACTATCCGCTGCTAACCTACGCGACGTCCCTATCTACGATACGGTAGTACTAGCCGCCCTTTCTTAGGAAGATTAAGCAGTATATTACTTATTAGATAATCCGCGCCCCTACGCGCGCTTGTCTACCGCTAGGATATAACGTACGGCATCCTTAAGAGCATTCGCTGTAGCCCTTATTATTATTACCGGCGATAAAGTCCCTCGCGATAAAGCCCCTAGCGCCGCTAGCCCTGCCCCCGCCTAGCCGGGCTCGTCCTTTATTCGCTTAGTCTCGCCCTCTTAGCGTTTTTCCTTTCTCTTTTAGCCGTTTAATATAGCTCTTCTATCTCAGCGTTTGCCTTATTATTTTAGCTATATAATACGGCTTTCTACTCGTCTTTCTACGTCTTACCTCGTCTATTGCCGCGTCTCGCCTTATCTATCTAGTCCTTTTAAGCTCTATATTTATTCGGCGGTCGCCGCCTAATACTCGCCTTCCGCTATAGCACCCCGCCTGCTTTATATTAGCCGTCTAATACGGTTTCTCGCCTTCGTCGCCCGCCGTCCTAACGCGACGGTCTACCTGCCTTATGCCGGTCGTCTAACACGGCCTTCGCCCTTTCCTTACGTGCCTTATCTCTACTCGACCGTTCCTACGTCCCTTGTTCTTATATCTACGCTCTACGCCTTATCTCCCGTCGCCCGGATCGCTTCCTATCAATCCGTAAGCACTATAAAAGCGTAGTATATCTCTTTAAGGTAGGCATTTATTACGGTATAAGACCCTAATAGGTACGTACCTATATAGATATAGGTTAACCCCGGACTACGCTAATATTACTCTACTATATTTTATAGGCATTTTACAGGCATTTTATAATTATAGCATAGTAATATTACGGTAAAATCTAGTATAAGTAAACCCCGGTATTACGCTATAACTCTACGGCTATTTCGCAATACGTATTATAGGGATTTTACTATAATACGTAAAGCGTATAATAAGGGGAAATCACCGCGTTAAGGCATATATAGGAAGAGGATTATATATATACGGTAATACGTGATTAAGCATTATTAAGGAGATTCCCTAAGGAAGCTACGGTAATACACCGGGGTTTTAAGGTAAAACCCCGGATAGTAATATAGGTATATAATAGGTATCTTCCCTAGCCTAAGAATAGAAGGGATAAGTAATTATTTTCTATATTATTTAATAGTTAAAAACCTACTTTACCTTATACTTGCCTTTACAACCGGTAGATAGTCCGTTACTAGTAGAACTATTAGCCGGCCTAACTCCCTTCCTAAGCCTTATTACGGCTAGTAGCATCCTATCCTTTCGATAACCCCGTAGTGCGCTAATTATATTAGTCTATTATATAATATTAAATAGGCGTTAGAGCTAAAGAAGCCGGTTAACCTAGCGGACTATATCCTAGCGGACTTACTTTAGGACTTCCCTAACCTCTTTACGCCGGATAAGTCTATAATACTACCGCTATTCTAGCCGGGGGTAGACTATAAGATCTATTTAGAGCTAACCTTAGAGGGCGGCGAGCTACGTCTGCCTTAGGGCCTATTGTATAATATATTAAGAGAGGAGTTACTAATCCTTAAGAAGACGTTAATAGACCTCCTCGACTATAGATTTATCTAAGCTAGTAGCTCGGCGGTAGCGGCGCTAGTATTATTTATAAAAAAGCCTAATAAGGGCATTCGGTTCTACTATAACTACCGGGCCCTTAATAAGATTATAAAACGGGATCGGTACGCGTCGTTATTAATCGCTAAGACGCTTAATAACTTAGCGAAGGCGAAGTAGTTTACTAAGCTTAACGTTATCGCGGCGTTCTATAAAATCCGTATCGCCTAAGGCTATAAGTATAAGACCGCCTTTCGCACGCGGCTAGGTCTTTTCGAGTAGAGGGTATGCCCGTTCGGGCTTACTAAGACCCCGGCAACCTTCTAACGGTATCTTAATTCTACGCTTTAGCGGTTCCTTAACGACTTCGTTACGGCGTTTATAAATAATATCCTCGTTTACTCCTCTAGGTCGAAAAAAGACTACTAGCAAAAGGTCCGCCTTATGCTTAAGACGCTTAGCGATATAGGGTTATACCTAGACCTAAAGAAGTACGAGTTCTACGTAAAATAGGTAAAATACCTTAGCTTTATTATAACGGCTAGACGGGGAATTAGTTACGACCTAGATAAGCTTTATACTATCCGCGAGTAGAAGGCACTAACTAACGTATAGGGCGTACGAAGCTTCCTTAGATTCGCTAACTACTACTATATCTTTATTCCGCTCTATACGTATATAGCTTAAGCCTTAGATACGTTATATAAAAAGGGGGTATAGTTCCGGTAGGGGGCGGTCGAGGAGCAAGCGTTCCTCCGTCTAAAGCAGTTATTCTATAAAGCGCCGGTCCTTACGTAGTAAGATCCCTCGCTAGAAACGTTCCTTAAGACCGATAGTTCTAGCTTCGCTATAGGTAGCGTGCTTATATAGGTTAGCTATAATAGGATATAATACGCGGTCGGATACTTCTCTAAACGGATAAACCCTACTAAGTTTAACTACTTAATCTACGATAAAAAGATACTAGTAACTATCCGCTGCCTAGCCTTTTAGGGGGCTAAGCTTTAGAACAATTAGCGGTTTACGATCCTTATAGACTACGATAACCTAAAGTACTTTATAATAAAGCGGACGTTAAATAAGCGCTAAAGTCGTTAAGCCTTAGAACTTTTAATCTATAATTTCGTACTAACGTACCGTCCGGGCAGTTAAGCGGTCGTCTTAAATATATTATCTCGCCGAGAATAGGATAGGCCCTCTAGGTTTAAAGACGCTTATAAATAAAGATAGGTAGTCTAGCTCCTACCCGATAGGTGCGTCTTTAATATAGCACGAGTTCCGGAGGGGGATCTATTATACCGCCTTCGGCGGGACGATTCGCTGCGTTTAGACAAGGCCCTATATTCCCCTAATATTAATAATCAACGGCCTTATATAAGGCCTATAGTAGGACGAATCGGAGTACTATAGGCGCTAGAATAAGCGCTAGTATTCCTAGACGACGCTTTATAACGTTAGTAGGAGACGATAGTAGCCTAGGACTATAAGTACTAGGCTGCCTTTAAGGCGGTATAGAAGGGAGAGCGACGCTTCCCGCCGTAGCTCGAGCTTAAGACGTAAATCGCCGAGTGCTTAATCGACCTTAGCAACCGTCTTTACTTTCGTAACCGTATTTAAGTGCCTAGCAAGGATAGTATACTTTACACTAATATTATCTAATAGATATATAACTCGTAAGCAAACGGCTACCTAAGGAGAGATAGGACGATTATAGTAGTTTCCTAGTAGTTCTTTTAGCTAGGCTAATTATAAGACGTTCGAAGGTTTATCCGGAACTACGACGTATATAGTTAGAGTTATATCTAGCGCTAGATAAAAAAGGGAATGCTAAAGCCGCTGCCTATCCCCGATTAGCTATAGGCATACCTCTCGATAGACTTTATAATAGACTTCCTAAGTTTTATAAAAAGCGGCGCCCGGTATCTATAGGTAATCGTCGACCGTTTAATAAAGGCGGTAACGTTAGAAGCGATAAAAACTATAAACGCAAAGGCGTGCACCGCGAGGTTCCTCTTAGCGTACTACCGCTTCTATAGTATGCTAAAGTCTATCGTAATAGACTAAGGAAGCAACTAGCTTAAGGAGTTTTAGGTTAAGTTCTATCGACTCTACGATATTAAGTAGAAACTTAGCACTATATACTACCTATAGACTAATAGTAGCCCGGAAAGAGCAAACTAGGAGATTTAAGCCTACCTTTACGCGTACGTATACTATATATAGAACGATTAGGAGGACTTACTACCCGCCGCGTAGCTAGCAATAAATAATAGAGTATCGTTAACTATAGGGCTAAGTCCGTTCTTCGTAAAATATAGATATAACGTTAATACTATCTAGCTATACGATAAGCCGGCATGCGTAACGCTTAACTAACGCAGTATATAAGACCTTATTGCTAGAATATAAGAGGTAACTAACTTTATATAGGCTGCGATAATAGCGGCTTAAGTATAATAGGAGGACTTCGCTAATCGCTATCGCTAGCTAGCGGAAAGGTTTTAAGTCGGCGATAAGGCGTGGCTCTATATAAGCAACTACCTCTCGGATAGACCTTACCTAAAGATTAATTAGATCTACTATAAATACCCGGTAAAGGCAGTCCTTAGTTTATATACTATCGAGCTTAAAGTACCGCGAGGCATATACCTACGCTTTTACGTAGACCTATTACGGCGTGCCGCCGCGGATCCTCTCCCCGGCTAGGTCCTTTACGACGCTTAGCCGCCGCTAGTTATCGCGTATAAAAGCGGCCGCGAATAAAGCGTAGAGGAGATCCTCGTAGCGTAGTAGAAAGGGCGAGGCCCCCGCCGAAAGCGCTAGGTACTTATTCGATAGCGTAGGTATACCGAGCCGACCTAGGAGCCTTTAAAAGAATTCTATAATATAAAAGCGCTCGATAACTTCGAAGGGTTATATAGCGACGTGCTCGAGCGTAATAGCGACTAAGCATACTTTAGTCGACGAGCCCGTCGCGCTATAAAAGGTAATTAGCTCGCGTAGGGCAGAGCGCCGGTAAGTAAAGTAAGTATAAACGGAGGGCGGGCCTTATAGACGCTTAGTAAAACCACTAAGAGCCCGGCTCTTAGTCGGCCTTAAACTACGGGCCGTTAAAACCACCCGCGATTAGAAAACGATAGTATAGTAACGAGCGACGAGCGACGATAATAAGGTTTACGACGAGGATTAAAGAAGCTAAGAAGCTATATATATTAGCTACGAAAGATAGGAAGAAGCCGCTACTACCTAGCCCCCGTTTCCTACTATTTTCTACCTTATGTCGGTTTACTTTCGGGTCGATATAGCGGCACGTGCTAAACGGGCGAACTATAAGTTAATAAGTTAGCGGCCGGTCTTTTTATTCTTATAAAGCGAGTTGCTTACGTATAGGTCGCGCGTTCCCTTAGCGGAGGGGTTAGAGCTATATATAGCTAGGTATTCCGCTAGCGCGCGAGCGGCGGGCTCTTTAGCGGCGATAACCTAGGAATAGTTAATACTACCGATACGTCTAGTAATAATAGGGGCGACTTACGGCCCGGTATTATATGCCCGTTTTTACGCACGTATAGTAGGCTTGCGCGAGAGGGGAGGCTTGCTCTTAGTAAGCCTCCGCCTCCCCGCGGGCTATCCTGCCTATATAGGGCGCGCATAGGACTAGCCTCTTTTTATCGGAGTATATAAGCGGCTTCCTTTTCGATAGGGTCTTGCCCGGTGTTAGAGTAGGCGGCGCCGGCGGCGAAAGAGTACGCGCGGGAGTCGCTATATTTGTTTTTATTAGTTAAGAAAAGAAAGAAAAGAGGAAGAAAACCTAGGGAGGGGCGAGCTTTTATAGCGGTAGGAGGGGTAGAAAAAGCGTTACCCCGCTCGGCGGTAAGGCGGAGCGTAACGTTATTTCTATTAAAGGGGGAGGGGACTAATATTATAGGCTACGCCGTAGTACGTACTACGGCTATGCCGTAGTAGGCGCTTAGGTTAGCCGTTGCGTAGGCCCGGCATCGAGCCGGCTACTAGCACGTATAGCCTAGCAATGCCTTAGACGAGGGCACGGTCGGGCCGATATAGGGCCTATGTAAGGGCAAGGCGTATATATAAAACCTACGGGAAGGGCGAGCTACGGTAGGCTCTTCTTCCTCTCCTCCTTAGCTTTAGATAGTTAATTGTCTAGCCACGCAGTGTTAAGTTAAACCCTATGCCGGCCCCTTATAATAATAAGCTTAAAAAGTCGGACTTCTTCGTCTATAATACCCGCGATTAATAAGGCCGACTATCTGCCCTTTTCTTAGCCTTAAAAAGCGGCGTTAAGCTACTACGTTAGTTCCCTAATGTCTAGTAACTTAACTATATATATAAGACTAACCGATTTAATATGCCTCTTCTTAATATATATAGTATTACGTATATAAAGAAGACGTTCTCGATTGCCTTAGTCTTCCTTATAGGCGAGGCTAAAGGTCTATACTATTAGGCTATATTAGCCTTACTTATATTGCTAGTAAGAGAGGGAATCCCGCCTCTTTAGCTAATCGTTATAGACTGCGAATTAGCTCTAATAAACGCCCTAATAAGCTTTAAAGAGCTCGAGAATACCGCCTAGTTTATCTACCGGTAGTATATTACTAAGAACGTCCTTATAAAGTGTAAGACTTACTTCCCTAAAGCTACCCGGCTACTAAGAGGGCGTATTAAGCGCGCGGCAGCCTTTACTACGTTCCTTAAAGACTAGGCGAAGCTTATTAGCTTAGAGACTATAGATATCTTCGAGGACCGCCTCTAAGCGTTTAAGGCAACGCATCCGGCTGCAGCCGTACGTTATACGCTATAAATATAGCTCGACCCGTAGAAGGATAAGTTCGTTACCTACTTTATTAACTAGCATTGTTACTTCGGCTACTTTACGACCTCTATCGTAGAGGGACTATATGCCTTAATAAAGCGGTTCCTTTAGTCCTTAACGGGGGACTTTACAAACGTCTTCTAGAAATTCTCGGCATTTTAGGCATATTAGGCTACTAAAATCGAAGCTATCCGTAGTTACGATATACATAAGATTAACTCCTTTACCCTTAAAGACCTATATCTCCTAATACGCGAGAGGGTATTATCTTAAGCGCTTTCCCTTATAGCCGGCTAACACTATTTAATTCGCATAGATAAATAGACGAAGCAGCTCGTAGAGCCCTTAGGCTACTGCCTTTATCCCTTTAATATTAGTATAGGCTTACCGTGCCGGCATTTAATCTTTAAGCGCCTTTAAGAGCGGGTAGGAGTCTTAGGGCTTAATGACTTTAACCGCTTTTAGCACGTATAGAAAGGCATCGCAGCCGGCCCCGGCCGCCTCTAAGCACCCTTTAAGCCGCGTGTTGTACGTGGCAAAGGTAGGCCTAAGGGCGCCCTTAACGTCGAGAAAACGACTACGACCCGCGGCATAAGGCGTGACCTATCGGCATACGAGATTGCGGAAAGCCTCGAACGTGCCGAGGCTATAAGAGCGGCAGCAGTAGCGCCGCCGCTACCGCCCTTAACTACACTAGCGGCGCTAATAACTACAACCACTAGGTCGGCCGCTGTAGTTACTATATAAGGCTTAGAATACCTTTAGCAATACGGTGACGCGTACGAGCTAGGCATAGTTATGCCACGGGCATACTAGCGAGCCATACGTACGCTACTCTCTAATAACGATAAGGCTGCCGAGCCCTAAGCCGGCGCCGAGCCTTAAGCCGGCGCTAAGCCCTAAGCCGGCTCGTTATAACACTAGCCGGTCGACCTTATATAAGACGACGACGACGACTTTAACGCTAACGAATTCGACGACGAATTCGTCCTAGGAAAGCCCTTACAGCGGCCCTTATAGCGGCTCCTATAGCAGCTCCCGCCGCCGCTCCTACTATCGCAAGAGCTCTCGTAAGATATAGAGCATAAGTCGATCCCCTAGGCCGAGTGGGATATCTTAGAGGCATAATAGAAGAAGGCGGAGGTTATAGAGGTAGACTAGGATAAGATAGAGGCTAACGACGTAGAGGAAGCAAAGGCAGAGCAGGAATTACATAAGGATAACCTTAAGTAGCGTTATAAGCAGCTAGGGCGCCTAATACACGATTTCCCTAAAGCCGCGATAACCTCTCTTTGTATATTGGTACGGGCGGGCGGCTCCGTGCAGTCGGCTACGTAGTCGCGGGGGATATGCATACTAAAAATTGCGGTATCGGCGCTTCGCCTTAACTAGCCACACTACCCCACTATGTTGTGTGCTGAGTAGGCAGGCCTGTGTGCTGGGTAGAGAGGCCCCAAATCAAATCGTCGGCCTCGCCGTGCACCCAGACCGTCTGCATGCCCTGCACCATGTGCGCGAGAGTGTGGCAGTGCACCAGCCAGACGCCCGGCTGGGTGATGCGCAAGCGCCACACGCGCCAGCCGCCCTTGGCCCCCGGGTCCGTCCGGAGGTGGTACCGGTAGAGGAGCGTCGTGTCGCGCCGCACCGGCCGCGTCCCCGACAGCCGCGCCTCGGCCGTCTCCTGGTCCCACGCGCCCTCGCCGCCACCCGCGTCCCAGTACTTGGCCCCGTGCGCGTGCCACGGGTGCAAGCGGAGCGCGCCCGTGAGCGCCTCGTCGTCCTCGTAGCCCGGCGGCGTAAAGGCGCCGAGTTGCTGTAGCACCACCTCGATGACCTCGCCTACGCGCGCCGGGTACGTGTTGGTGCGCGGGTCGCGTCCGCCCTTGGCCACGGCCGCATCGTAGTCGGGTAGGTAGGCTGTGCGGTTGAATGCGTCTGGAAGCCAGGTCTGCAACTGCTCCGGGCCTTTATATTACGTCCTGCCTAGGTCGCTGCCCGACTCGGATCATGAAGCCGCAGTCTCTGCTCCAAAGTTTAGTACCGACGCATCCGTCGGCATGATTTGATCAGTCCGGCCTCAGCCCCGGGGTCCAGGCGAGCCGCCGGCTGACACGACGTCCACAAGTGCAAGCTTGGCCTCCAGACGCCCGCAGAGCAGACCATCCAGGAGATTGGCTCCGACCAGAGAACTCCGCCGGCCTTGCCGTCTTGGCGACTGAGCCCGACCGAGACGAGGAACGAGGCGAGGGACGGATGGGTGAGGGAGCGGGATCTACGAATATGTTTGGTAAATATGGGTCCCCGGCGCCCACACCAGAACGAAGTTGGAAGTAGTGATCACGCACGTGATACTAGACCAGACACTAGGCAGGACGGCACGGACCATGCGGTACTAGACCGGAGTGACGGGGGGAACCGAAAGTGGTTCTATCGATAACATTAGACGGACAGATAATATAGGTGGAAGCGGCAGACCATCATAACGCGACACGCAACACAACTCGTAGGGGGGATCTATAGTTGGAAGGACTTAAGAGAGGGCTGACATAACGCACTCTAGGTGCCTACTTCAACACTTCACCGGCCAGCGCGACACGGAGGACAACGCAGACTTGTAAACATTCTTTTGTGATCCATTTGACGAGAGTCAGCAACACTCGCACCTGTAGTCGAGGACTCGGCTACCCCTAGTACCCTGTTTGGAGACCAGGCTGCTGAGTCAGGTCAGTCAGCTGACTTCGCGTTTTTTGGTGTTGCTCGAGCGACGGGCAAGTGGCGTCTTGCCTTACTTCACATCCTCCCTTCTCGCAGAAGCCACGGAATCATCATATCGAATCGGGATCGATCACGCTCCGAGTCATGGAACATGCAATGGCGCAGCCTGATTTCCCTCTAGCTGTCCGCAGTCTAGAGACATTGACCGAGCAGGTCTCCCGTTGTCAAAACATCCCCGCCATAGATGGTGGTCTTCGACTCACGCAGGTGCTGGAAGAGATACGCAACGGCATGCGGGACATGCGGAACGAGGTGCGCGCAGTCAACAGAAAGTTGGACGACTTGGACCGAAAGGTCGGAGGCTTGGACCGGCGGATGACGGTCGCGTGAGTCTCTCTATGTTTTACCCCGCTCCTTGTCGCCCTGTGGCTGGCTGACTCTTTACCTTTTCTTCTTCTAGTGAGCGGAACGGAGTGGCCCGGATGGAGAACAGTAGTGCGATGCGTCCCGACGCAGGCCTGGCCCCCCTCTTCAGCCTGGAGACGGGTGACGAGATTCCCGGTTGCCCTTCCACTATGGAAGAAGTAGGCAGCTTGGCGGGTGAGTGCTTCCCTTTAAAAACCACCTGTACATAGGGTGTCAGAGTTCTGACCTGGTGGCAGCGCGGGAGATAGATCGCATCTTACGCCAGCTGGGGGCGTCTACTGCGGGCACCGTAACTGACAGACGTCGTCGTCTGTTGTTGACACTTGGAGTTGGGACACGAGCCGTGTGACAAATTGCTTACGGTGATGCGTCGCTGTTTCCGGTGAGCAGGTAATCTCCCTAGGAGCTGAGACGGAGTCAACCATTCCGAGTGGAATTCCCGTGTTGCACCAAACGTGTGATTGAATGCAGAGCAGCTTTCATCGAGAGGATCCGTGGTAGCGCAAGGGACGATGTCGTGCACCGCTATAGAAGCTGGCTGCCCGGACTCGCGACTAAGCCCGACCGAGACGAGGAACGAGACGAGTCGCGGGCACTAGTACTACTACCGTGTGCGTGTCTGTCGCTACGCTCCTACCACTCCCGTAGTGTGGTCCTGCTACGCGTGGTAGGTTCGCATCTCTGCTTAGGGGCCTCCGGCGGTAGACATAGGATATATAGCCGGGGCAGTGGCGGTACACTCTCTTATATCTATATCCCTTCACTCTCGATAGAACTCAAATAGTAGCCTGGCACGTTGTATGGAAGGGTTTTAAACAATGCATTGCCTGTTGGTAAGCGACGCGATCGTCAATTGGTGGTGAGGAAGGACACTGCTACTTGGTCCACAACCAATACTGCGTCGCGACTGAGCCCGACCGAGACGAGGAACGAGACGAGGGACCTGATGCGACGGCCGCGTCGATACCCTGTTCCTTGATACTTCTGCTGATGGGAGACACGAGATTGACGAAGATGGAACTGTGTCTTTGTAGTAGCTCCGTCGATGATCGAATCGTTTCCATGCAGTTCACGCCTGGGCAACGGCTTGAGTCAAGATGGGGTGCAGAGCTCGACACTCCCGCGAGTCCAGTTCCAGAGTTCGAACCATCATGCGTTGGGTGTTGAGAAAGAGTCGGATCCCGCTGGCAAGCTGCCGCGGATTTCAGTTGCTGCCGTCATGTTCATCGGAGCTGGCCAACTTCGGGACATGAGAAGTTCAGGCGAACCCATGTGTCAGATCACATGGTATCACGTGATATGATTATGTGCTGGAACGATTTCGGAGTGACTCAGCGGTCGAGCCATCATCCAACTGCCACCCGCCCAAAACCACCGACAATTGCGCTCTTGCTGAATCTCCAGCATAGACGGGCACCGCCAAACAGTCATGGCGTCAAACAATCTCATGGCCGCCGAGGCGCAGTGGAGGGAGCAGTTTGCGGCCATGAAGACTGCCCTAGCAAACCTCAAGCTCCCTCCGGCGGCGTCGGCTGCAGACGACTGGGACGATGACGACCTCAAAGGCAACTCCTCCGGATACAGTGACCAAGATGTCTGGGACTTTATCTCGGACGATGACGACGACGACTACAGCAGCGAATTCGTGGCTGTCGACGGTGCTGACCAAGCCTCAGGCCAAGAATGGTTTGCCAGCAAATGCTCCGACGTGGCGGCCAAGAACGGTCTGGCGGCCGATGTCTTCCAGGCTCAGATCTTAGAGCTTCTGAGCTCCGGAAGACCCGACGAAGAACTGCAGGTGCACCTGACAGATCTGGTTGGATTCGACGACCTCGAATTCATCATTGAAATTTTATCTCGCAAAGACGACATCGTGGCCGCCTCGTTTGTTGAGGAGTCACAGACCGGGGAAGGCCCGCGGCTCATGACTCGATCGCAGCGGGAAGAAGCTCTGCGCCGTCAGGACGCCGAGCACAAGTCTTCCGTCCTTGCGCCGAGCCACTCCAAGGAACCGCAGTATCCCCATGTGTACAAGTCATATCATGCCGGCAACACCCTGAGCCTCTCCGGGAAAAAGTATGCCCTGCCAGCCGGCACCCAGCATCTCAAGTTTGACAAGTACGAGGAGCATTCTATCCCGGCTGGCCGCAAGGGGACGCTCGGCCCTGGCGAGAGGCTGGTCAAGATCACGGAACTAGACGGGCTCTGCAGGAACACCTTTAAAGGCTACAAGACGCTGAACAGGATGCAGAGTCTTGCCTTTCCTGTTGCGTACAAGACCAACGAAAATATGCTTATCTGTGCGCCGACGGGAGCGGTGAGTTGGCATGTGCCCTATGCAATGAGCGAGCATCATCTAATTGAAACGCCATTAGGGAAAAACCGATGCTGCCATGCTCACAATCCTTCACACTATCGGGCAGCACGCCTCGCCTAGTCCAGTTGAGGCTCCCGCAGCAACCGAGTTTGCCGTCGACGTCGACGACTTCAAAATTGTCTACGTGGCCCCCATGAAGGCGCTGGCAGCCGAGGTCACGGAGAAGCTGGGCAAGCGACTCGCTTGGCTCGGCGTCAAGTGCCGCGAATACACCGGGGACATGCAGCTTACAAAATCCGAGATTATCCAGACCCAAATCATCGTCACCACGCCGGAGAAGTGGGACGTCGTCACGCGCAAGGGCACTGGCGACACGGAACTCGTCCAAAAGGTCCGTCTGCTCATCATCGACGAAGTCCACATGCTCCACGACGGGCGAGGCGCCGTGCTTGAGTCGTTGGTGGCCCGCACAGAGAGGCAAGTGGAGAGCACGCAGTCGCTTATCCGCATCGTCGGTTTGAGCGCGACGCTCCCCAACTACGTCGACGTTGCCGACTTCCTCAAGGTGAACCGGTACGCTGGTCTCTTCTACTTTGACGCGTCATTCCGCCCCGTGCCGTTGGAGCAGCATTTCATCGGTGTCAAGGGCAAGGCAGGCTCCAAGCAGTCAAAGGAGAACATGGACAATGTTGCCTTTGACAAGGTCAAGGAAATGCTCGAGCGAGGGCACCAGGTCATGGTCTTTGTGCACTCGAGAAAGGACACTATGGGGACTGCCAAGATGCTCCACCAAAAGGCCATGGAGCAAATGTGCAGCGAGCTGTTTGATCCAAGTGGGCATCCGCGCTACGAGCAGGCCGCCCGGGACATGAACACGTCTCGTTCCAAAGAAATTCGCGAGCTGCTCTCCAAGGGCCTGGGGATACACCACGCCGGCATGGCCAGGGCTGACCGAAACCTCATGGAGCGCCTGTTTGGTGAAGGCGTCCTCAAGGTCCTCTGCTGCACCGCCACCCTCGCTTGGGGCGTCAACTTGCCCGCAGCCGCCGTCGTGATCAAGGGGACGCAGGTCTACAGTGCCCAGGACGGAAAGTTTGTTGATCTCGGCATCCTCGATGTACTGCAAATCTTTGGCCGTGCTGGCCGGCCTCAGTTTGAGGACACTGGCATCGGCATGATTTGCACGACGCAGGACAAGCTGCAACATTACCTCACGGCCATTACCGAACAGTTGCCCATCGAGTCCAAATTCTCGGCCAAGCTGGTCGACAACCTCAACGCCGAAGTCGCCCTGGGGACCGTCACGTCCATACAAGACGCCGTGCAGTGGATCGGATACTCGTATATGTTTGTGCGTATGCAGAGGAACCCGACAGCCTACGGCATCGAATGGGCAGAGATCCGCGACGATCCAACCCTGGTCCAGAGGCGACGGCAGCTGGCGATACAGGCAGCTCGAACGCTTCAGCAGTGCCAGATGATCGTCTTCAACGAGCGGACGGAAGAGTTGCGTAGCAAGGACATTGGAAGAATCGCCAGCCAATACTACATCCTGCACACCAGCATTCAAGTTTTCAACGCCATGATGCGGGCGCAGGCCACCGAAGCAGATATTCTGAAGATGATAAGCATGAGCGGAGAGTTTGACAACGTGCAGTCCCGAGACACCGAGGCGAAGGAGTTGACGCACCTCAAGGACAATGTCGTCCCGTGCGCCGTCGAGGGAGGCATCGACACGCCGCAGACAAAGACCAACATCTTGCTCCAGTCATACATCTCTCGACAACAGCCAGAGGACTTTGCACTGTCCAACGACATGAACTACGTTGCGCAGCAGTCGGGCCGCATTTGCAGGGCTCTGTTCATGCTCGCCTTGAACCGCAGGTGGGGTCACCAGTGCCTCGTTCTCCTGACGCTGTCCAAGTCAATTGAGAAGAGGATATGGCCCTTCCAGCACCCTCTCCACCAGTTTGACCTCGCCAAGCCGCTTCTCAACCAGCTGGATGCCCGGGAAAACCTGACGGTGGAGGCCATGAAGGACATGGAGCCGGCAGAAATCGGAGACTTGGTGCGCAACCACAGCGCAGGCAAGTCCATTGCCAAGATATTGAACCACTTCCCGACGG
Source organism: Ophiocordyceps sinensis (assembly GCA_012934285.1). NCBI lineage: Eukaryota > Fungi > Ascomycota > Sordariomycetes > Hypocreales > Ophiocordycipitaceae > Ophiocordyceps > Ophiocordyceps sinensis. The sequence continues at coordinate 23,073,146 of JAAVMX010000001.1, read as the reverse complement.
TCCACGTGGAGGCAGAGATTGCACCCCTGAACCGGGACGTGCTGCGGATCAAGCTGCATGTCATCCCCGACTTTACATGGAGGGATCAGATTCACGGAACATCAGAGTCCTTCTACGTCTGGGTGGAAAACTCGGAGACGTCGGAGATTTATCACCACGAGTTTTTCATCATCAACCGAAGGAAGCTCCACGACGACCACGAGCTGAACTTTACCATTCCCCTGTCGGACCCCTTGCCGACCCAGATTTACGTGCGAGCCGTGTCGGACAGATGGCTCGGCGCAGAGACGGTGACTCCCGTCTCCTTCCAGCATCTAATCCGGCCAGACACGGAGAGCGTGTACACGGAGTTGCTCAACCTGCAGCCGCTGCCCATCACGGCGCTCAAGAATCCCGGGCTTGAGGAAATCTACGCCAAGCGCTTCCAGTTCTTCAACCCGATGCAGACTCAAGTCTTCCACACGCTCTACCACACGGCCGCCAATGCCCTGCTCGGGTCTCCAACCGGCAGTGGGAAGACTGTCGCGGCCGAGCTGGCCATGTGGTGGGCGTTCCGGGAACGACCAAAGTCAAAGGTGGTCTACATTGCCCCCATGAAGGCTCTGGTCCGCGAACGGGTCAAGGACTGGGGAAGCCGCCTTGCTCGCCCGCTCGGGCTGAAGCTGGTGGAGCTTACCGGTGACAACACTCCAGACACGAGGACCATCAAGGACGCGGACATAATCATCACCACGCCCGAGAAGTGGGACGGCATCTCGCGTTCCTGGCAGACGAGGGGCTATGTCAGACAGGTCAGCCTGGTCATCATTGACGAAATCCATCTTCTTGCTGGAGACCGTGGCCCCATTCTGGAAATCATTGTGTCGCGCATGAATTACATTGCCTCGTCGACCAATAACGCTGTCCGGCTCCTGGGCATGTCGACTGCTTGTGCCAACGCGGCCGACCTGGCCAACTGGCTGGGAGTCAAGGAGGGACTTTTCAACTTTAGGCACTCTGTGCGCCCAGTTCCTCTGGAGCTGTATATCGATGGGTTCCCAGAAGTTAGGGGCTTCTGTCCATTGATGCAGTCCATGAACCGGCCGACGTTTCTCGCCATCAAGAACCATAGCCCGAGCAAGCCCGTCATCGTCTTTGTGGCGTCTCGACGGCAGACGCGCCTCACAGCCAAAGACCTCATCAACTTTTGTGGCCTGGAGGAAGACCCGCGGCGTTTCCTGCGAATGGACGAGGAGGACCTTCAGCTCAATCTTGCCAGGGTCAAGGACGACGCACTGAAGGAGGCCATCAACTTTGGAATCGGCCTGCACCATGCTGGTCTGGTCGAGTCCGATCGTCAGCTCGCCGAGGAACTCTTCTTGAACAACAAGGTGCAGATTCTCGTGGCGACGAGCACCCTGGCCTGGGGCGTCAACTTGCCCGCCCATTTGGTCGTCGTCAAGGGCACGCAATTCTACGATGCCAAGATGGAGGGCTACAAGGACATGGACTTGACCGACGTCTTGCAGATGCTTGGCCGGGCAGGCCGGCCGCAGTTTGACAACTCAGGGGTCGCCCGCATCTTCACGCAAGACTCCAAAAAGGACTTTTACAAGCACTTTCTCCACACGGGCTTTCCGGTCGAGTCTTCGCTGCACACGGTCCTCGACAACCACTTGTGCGCCGAAGTGTCGGCCGAGACTGTGCTCACCAAGCAGGATGCGCTGGACTACCTGACGTGGACCTTTTTCTTCCGCAGGCTGCACAAGAACCCATCCTACTACGGGCTGCAGCTCTCGGCAGAAGAGCACAGCACCATGGCGGCGCAGCAGATGGCCAACGACTACATGGTGGAGATGGTGAACAAGTCGCTCGACGAACTCGCCCAGTCCCGGTGCGTCGAGGTGTTTCCCAATGGCGACATCGAGTCCACGCCCATGGGCAAGATCATGAGCTACTACTACCTCTCGCACACGACGATCCGTCACCTGGTCCGCCATGCCAAGGCCCAGGCTTCTTTTCTCGATGTTCTCTCCTGGATGTGCCGGGCCACCGAGTACGACGAGCTTCCCGTGCGCCACAACGAAGACCTCGTCAACGATGCTCTGTCGGCGAACCTTCCCTTCCCCGGCCACTCCTTTGGGCTGCCCATGTGGGATCCCCACGTCAAGGCCTTCCTGCTGCTCCAGGCACACATGTCGCGCATCGACCTGCCCATCACGGATTACGTGGGTGACCAGACCAGCGTCCTGGACCAGGCGATTCGAATCATGCAGGCGTCCATCGACGTGCTGACGGAGCTGGGCCACTTGTCCAGTTGTCTGCAGATGATGCGGCTCATGCAGTGCATCAAGTGCGCTCGCTGGCCAACGGACCCTCCGGCCTCGATCCTGCCTGGCGTCGAGCCCGAGTCTGCCAAGGGCGACACACACATCGCCAAGATGAGCGCCCTCGCGCCAGCGCAGGTCAGACAGCTCGCCAAGAGCCTTGGCGTCTCGCCCAGCCAGCAGCCCCGCTTCGCCCGAGCCGTCGCCATGCTGCCCAACGTGTCCGTCTCGGTCAAGGAGGCCACGGCCCTGTCTCTCACCGTGGAGCTCAAGCGGCTCAACGCGCTGTCCGACAAGGGAGCGCGCATCTTTGCGCCCAAGTTTCCCAAGCCCCAGACGGAGGGCTGGTTCGTCGTCGTCGCCGACGTTGGCCGCGACGAGGTGGTGGCCGTCAAGCGCGTCGGGTGGTCTGCCACCGGCAAGAACGGGGGCCCCGGGCAGGGCGGCTGCCCGTCGGCCAGGGCGACGCTGAAGCTGCCGGACCCGTCGCCGGGCCAGACTCGGAGGATGGACGTGCTCGTGGTGAGCGACGCGTACGTGGGGCTGGAGTACCGCGTCCTGGGCGTGGACATGGCGGCGGCCGCGACGGTAGACGACGACGTCGAGGCGTCAAAGGCCATGATGGGGTCCTCGTCCAAGGCGTGAGGGCGCTGTTGGGCATAGGAGTCGACATGCATTCCCCCCTCCTGCCTCGTTGCTGGTCTGCGGCGGCTTGGGATAATGGATAGATAGCCATGTCCTGCTGTGCTGTGAAGCCACGCGGACAATTGCAAGCCCACACTCGTCTCGGAAGCCTGTCTACGGGTGAAAGACTACAGCAAGTAGGCCAGGGTAGAGATGGCTTGGCTTGGTCCACGCTTCCTCCGCACCTCACACAAGCAATGCGAGCCCGTTGCGCAGACGCAGAGCAGACCCTTTGCGTCGGCAGCTTCTTCCATTTCCGTACGCGTCGGCCCCTTGGTCGAGCGTGTGTGTATATCCTAAACGCCCAACGCGCGCGAAAATGCTTGGTATACAACTTCAGCCACGGCGCCGCGTAAACTGGATGCGCGGACCAAAAGACGAGAAAGGATATAAAGGGGACAGATGTTGGAATCAAGGTACAGCGGCGAAGAAGAGATTACAAGTCATATAGCAAGGGAAAGAAGAAAGTCCGAAGCACCGGTCCGCCAAAAGGGAAGGGGTATCTTGACTCCGCCAGGCCCTGCCCGGCTTCCAAAACAAACACCGCATCGTGCTCGAGCCTGCCAAGGCCAGTCTAGCGAGGCCAGTCCAGTGTCGCAAGGGACGCAAGTCTGTTTTGCGCAGCTGTGTTTCGTCTGCTCTCCTGGGAGAGGCGGCCTGTCCCTTCATGTCCTTCAGCAGCACCTTCGTCGCTCCTTGCGCAAGTCTTCCTCGCCGAGCTGGTCCTGCTGGCCGCCGGCCTGGTCTATGGTAACGGCCGGGGAAAATGCCGGGGAGAAGAGCCAACTGCGCCGGTCGCGACCGACGCGGAAGCTCCCGCGGCCGTTGGAGCCGTCAAAGTAACCGCCGTCCATGCCCATCTCGTAGCCAGGGGTGCCTGGGGTTGCCGTGGCGAGCAGCAGGGCCTGCTGAAGCTTGCGGTTCTGCTCGACGAGCTTGCGGGCGACGACGCGGAACACCTCCTCGACGCCCTCGCCGCTCTCGGCGCTAATCTCGTGGCAGGCGTCCCAGCCGGCCTCCTGGGCCCAGAAGCCGGAGCTGCGCTTGGAGCTGGGGCTGCGGGGCTCGACGGCGCTGGCGAGGGTAGCGGCGGGGGGGACGGCCAAGGGCGTGGCCGTCGGGGGCGGGGTGCTGCCGGCGCCGGGGGCCAGGTTCTCGGCGACGTATGCGATGCAGCGCTCAAAGGGCACCTGGCGGGCCGAGGGGTCGCGGGCGACAATGTCTGCCTTTGTGCCGACAACGTGCAGCACCACGTCGCTGGGGAGGTTGCGGCGTAGCTCCATCAGCCAGACGCCCATGTCATCGAATGAGCCGGCGTCGGTGATGCTATAACATAGTATGCAGGCATTGGCGCCGCGATAGTAGAGGCGCGAGATGGAGCGGAAACGCTCCTGGCCGGCTGGACGTGGAAGAGGTGTCAGCAAAGGACGAGACAGGAGGCCAAGAGGGCGTTGATGTGCGTACCTGTGTCCCATATCTGGAGACGGACGACGGTATCGGAGTCGGTATCGATGACGCGCTTGGTCATGAAGCTGGCGCCGACGGTGGAGGTGATCTGGGCCGGGTTGAAGGCGCCTTTGCAGTAGCGCATGACTAGGGACGTTTTGCCGACACCCTGTGCGCCGAGGACGACGATCTTGGCCTCGAGGGACGACATTGTCGGGGGCAGGTTCTAAATGCGTCTCGTTTCTGCCTCGTTGCTTGTTCCCCTGTCCACCTCGGCCTCGTTTGTGTTCGGGTGGGCCGACGGAGTGCAGGATGGAAGCAAGCAACAACGAGTCGCGGTTTGCTCCGCGGGAGGAGTCGGCCAAGCGAAAGAAATGCCCGGTCTGTACAGTTTGAGTGAGTGGATTCGGGGGGCGACGAAGAAGATGAGGCCTGGCAGGCTTTATCGCATCGTTGATGGCGTCAGCGCGGGTGGGCAGTCGAGGAAGCAGTATGGCGACGCAGGGACGGCAAGGGCATGGTCATTGCTGGGCGAAGCGAGGTGAACGAGTCTTGATGAGCCTATACTCGAGGCTGTCGGAGAGAGGGAGATTTCTTCATGACGCCATGGGGCGAAGCGTAAGCGGCGAGTTGGTTGCGGGGGGCAAACGGATGGGGGGGTATAGAAGCGGTGAAAAATGAGAGCTAAGCAAGAGCTCGCGTTGAAGAGAAAGGGAGGGAGATGAAGAGAGGGAGAGAAGAGAGGGAGAGAGAAAGATGGCCAGGGGGGGGACGAGGTGGTTGGTAGGTTTGGCCGTGCGTACGAGAGTCACTGGACGATGGCGGTGCAGCAGCTTGAGAACGGGGGAGCTCCTGCACGTGGGCGTGCCGGGGGGAGGCGACGTCATCTACATTGGGGTATTCGTACTTTCGTACCAGTTAGTGGCTGGTCGATACCACTGTACGAAGTTACGAAGTATCTGGAGCTGCCCTGTAGCCACGGTTACGGGGTTACTCACGGGGGTTGGCATCGACATTTCTTGTCGAGGAGGACCCGGACCTCGTTTAATAATCCCTCTATTGACGCCAGTTTCTTCAGCATTGTTTACATACTACCTTATTCGTACATGAGGCAATGGCAACGTTCGACTCGGCGCGAAGACGGGCGAGCGTCTAATCTTAATCTAGGATGGCGCACTAGCGCTTAGTGACTGCAACTTGCCGGGCTTGGTCTGATCCGTGCCCCGGTGGTGTATGTAGGTACATGTGGAGTACGGATACCTCCGAATATCGATCATCAATGGTGCCAATGGACTTGGCTGTCCCTCTCTCCATATCGGGGGCAGTCGCCGGGAGTCGAGTCGAGTCAGAGTCAGAAAACGACTCTCCGTCTTGGCGCCCCGGGTCGGCGGCTTCACGGCCCAGCGGGTTATTCATAGGTCAGTGTGACATGGTGGACATGGTGGGACAGGGACAGACACATGGCCCACCGCTCAGGCAGGCAATCACGTGCCCTGCCACGCAAGAGTCCATGCGTCTTCCTCGGCGGCAAGCCCTTCCTCAAGCTGGCCTTTTACGGGCTCATCTTCCACTCACTGCTATGCCGTGACGCACCATCCGTCGCCCGTTGGCCCAATGACGAGCAGCGCTTGCTCCACCCCTTTTGTCTCTTCTGCCATGCTGCTTGGCTGGCTGGCGCCCGCGCTCTCTCGTCTTGCCGCCCTCGAAGCGAGTCGCTGCGACCGCTTCTCATGTCCGTGAAACAGGCCTCTCGTCTCGTTTGATGGGCAGAGGTGAGCGCGTGTGCAACAACATGGCGTGTACAACAACATGGCATCCTTGACAGGTGTTTGTCGTGTTTGTCCGCCGTCATGGTGAATTCAAGCAACCCTTTTCCTCACCCTTTCCCTTCTTTATTCCTTTAGGCTTCCTCTTCGTCCTTTCTTCGACCAAGCCCGTGTTTGCGCCCTTGGGTATATGTACGCAACCTCGCTTGGACTTGTCTTGACCGACAAGCTTCCTCCTTTCCCCCGACTCTTCTTCCACGCGCCTCCTCACGCAAAGCCGTCCCCTAACGTGCCCATACACGAACCCATCTCGCCAAGCCCGACTCCGCCCACGATCCGCGGCACTCAGGCGCCATGGCTCTCGTAGTCCGATACGTCGTCATTGTGCCTCTGGTCCTCGCCCTCGTCAGCTTCGTCTTGACCTCGCTCACTCTCTTCGCCGGCCAAAAGCAGGGCTTCATGGAGGACTATGCCATTGTCAGGGTGAGCATCGCATCATCGGAGCACCACGACCATCTTCCGCCGTCGACTGCTCTGTACTAACCTCGGCTCGCGTAGCTCAACACGTCCATGCTCGGCCAAACCCTCCTCGACAGCGCTGGGGATGACAAGGACCAGAGCAAGCCAAAGGATGGCGTCCTTGGCAAGCTCCAGGGCTGGGCAGACGGCAAAAAGGACGACGTCAAGGGCAAGCTCAACCAAGTCGCCGGCAACATCACTGACCGCCTCGGCGTACCCGACTGGTATTCGCTACACATCATGGACACCTGCGAGGGCCAGTTTGAGCCCGACGCAACCGTCTCGAACCCCGGGCTCAACACGACAAACTGCACCACGTCCTCGCCAGCTAGTGAGACCTTGTCGCTCTCCATATTGCATTTTGCCGCGGCCCGCTGACCTTTGCCTACAGATCGTCTAAACCTCACGCGCATCCTCGATCATGAGCTCGGCGTAGGACCTGTCCGCGTCAGCCTCGCCGACATCAAATCCGAGAGCCTGCAGGATACTATCGACATTCTCAACAATGCCCTCTTGGCCCTCTTCATCATCTACGTTCTCGCCGTGGGCTTCAGCGGCCTATCCACGCTCTTCTGCGTCGGCGCCCTCCTGCTGCCCGCCAAGACCGTCATGGTGCTCGTCAACCTCGCCGTCGCATCCATGGGTGGCCTCGCGTGCATCATCGGCAGCACCATCATCACCGTCGCCGGCTCCAAGGCAGTCGCGAGCATCAACGAGAGGGGCGCCAAAGTCGGCGTTTCGGCCGAGCGAGGCTTCAAGTTTCACGTCATCGGCTGGATCGCCACGGGCTTCATGCTCGCCGTGACGGCCTTTTGGCTCGGCCATTTCTTGGTCTTGAGATTGAAGGCTCGGCGGGGCGGCAAGGAAGAAGCCTCCTGACGGGCGATCCTCTCCCGATGTCTTTGATGAATGCGAGTTTGCATCTCTGTATTGCGTGGAGTTTGGGGGGAGGGGCAAAGTCAGAAGGGCCCCGTTTGTGTCACTCTTTGCCTCTCAAGATATCCCTTGTTGTTGGTGTCCCTTTGACGAGCGCGGAAAAGAAAGACGCTGCCCAGTGGCTTGCAGGGTAGCGTCAACGTGCAAAGCATATATGAATTGCATGGCGGCATCTGGCAGGTTGCTATGGATGACTACGCCCTCTGGATACCCCTTTCAATAATATGTCTAATCATTGTGTGTGCCGAGGTGTGCCGAGATATGCCCGTCTTGGATAACGGGTTGAGCCTGTTGGGGCCCGTAGTATGAATGCCTTTCTTTGTCGAGCTACTCTAGCAGCCTCTGTTCCTTTGTCGCCTTCCTCCACTGTTTCTCGCCTCATGAACGGGTCCCTTCTTCTCGCAATAGAGAATATTGACAATTCAACGGCATGACAACGAGTGATTACTTGGTGGCGTAATGCCGGCAGGCCGCCGAGAAACGTCCGACGGGCCGAGGTCGGGAGGATGCCGTGTTCATCACGATGCCTCAATATCCCACTAGCCCTAGTCCCGCTTATGTCAGCCTTTAGAGATTAGGGCCACCCCTCGCGCACACACACGTAGCTAGCTCTTTCTCTCTCCACAACCCCATCCATCAGTCAGTCCTACAGCTACCTTCACGCGCTATCGCTCGTCTTTTACGATTGATCCTCAGACGAGGCACCATTCGAAGCAATCTCTAGAGGCTGAATTCTACTATCGCCTTTGACGACCTCGGGACTTCCTACAAAAGCATAGTCAACCCGACTGATTCCTCGTCTGGTCATAGTAGCCGGCGACTCCTACAGCCAATGTTGCTGGCGTCCCGTTCGACAATAATAGTCTTCTCTGGGAAGACGGAGAGGACCTCTCGGCCTTAGAGGTCCAAAGCAGAAAAAATCGCCGCTCGCCCCTCGGGTTCTCTTTGTTTCCTCCCCTCTTCAACCATCAACAACAAAATGGCCGAACGTGCGTCAACTCCAACGTCGCCGCCGCGTCCCACCCCCACGCCAAAGACGCCTTCGCGACGCCCCCCGACGAAAGACGATGAAGAGCGTCCCATCCCTTGCGCTGCCTGCGTCGGCCGCATGGCCCGCGGGGCCTCGAACAAGTGAACGGCATCTAGAACAACGACCCGGGGAAATCTATCTCATCACGGACTCACGGAGCAGCGGGAAGAGGCATGGCAAGAAAACTAGCTACAGGCGGAAGCGATGGAGGCACAACATGAACATCAACTACGGGAAGATGCCCAGCAGCATCAGCTACGGGAAGAGGCCCAGCAGCTACTACAGCAGCGGGAAGAGGCATAGCAGCAACATACTACGCCAACATCAATAACGACTCTACTCTACGACGTCCTCTCTTATCAGGGACGCACAGCTTACGATACAGTTCCTGTCCGCCTGAACTCGACAGTGCCCCGTCGCAAACCGTCCTCCAGCGTTGCCTCAGCGTTAGGTCGGTCATCTCGACCTGTTCCTCGTTTGGACTAGACGTCACAAAAGCCACGAACTATCGATCCCGCGTTAGATTCCGAAGTCGGCTCCTTCACCACTCACCCCATGGTGGCCATCCTCGTCGCCGGACAAGCGGCGCACGACACCAGTGGACGCCTGCATTGTGGTTGTCGGGGCATGTACCTCGTCTTACCAAGCCTGTGGACCAAGAGGCTTTCGAGAAGATGTATCGAATGATAGCAACGTCGACGATAAGGGGGGGGGACAAGACGACAGAAGCAGCAACAGCAGCAGAGCAGCAACAGCTGGGGACGTTGCGTAAGATCACGGAGCAACTTTTGCCCGTCGCCGTTGGCATGCTCGCCGCCGATCGCCGCCGATCTTTGCGCCCTTGTGTTCCAACCTTGCCTAGAACACCGGGCCGAAATAGGAGCGCGTTGGCCATAGGGCCACGCGCTCCTACACTGGCGAGGACAGCCGGACGGACTTGGAAGACGACCACGACGAAGACGTTAATCTAGGTTTTCGTTTGTCCCTTTCATTTATCCTTCTCGTGTCTTTCTCTTTTATCTTTCTGGTCTCTTTCTTTAATTTCGTAAGTCTCCCAACCCCTCTTTTCCCCTGCCGTGCGTTTCCAGGCCATTCTGACCATTTGCAGCACACCGATCTCGGGTCCAATATACATGGTTAACCCGTCCAACCAACGCCGGTCTCCCCGTGGCGGACGGGGGAATAGAGAGATGCCCACCGCAATAAGGAGCGACGACGACTCGATCCCGTCCGGAAGACCCGACGCAGGTGCAGAATTTATCCCGAAGAATATGGCGGAAGTCATGGCTGCAGTCGGCGACGACAAACGCACCAAATATAGGAGGATTTTGACCGGGCGATTTAGACCCCCGCCCCCCTTCAACAGGACATGAGGCGAAACCCCATCGCGGATATGATGTCTTTGTTTTTAGACAAGCAGACATGACGTGTGCAATTGCCAATTGATATAAACGGTTTTGTGCCTCCCCACGATTTGTACGATATCCCTCGAGGACCTCAGAGATTGAGATTTGAGGCTGGTACGAAGTACATACTACTAACTCGTACGGTACAAGTAGCGGCAGTCACGTGTCGTACCCGCCGTGTCGCACCGCCTCAACGACACTCCACCATGTCCGCTGAACATCCTCGTCCCGTCTAGAAGCGGGTGGTGAGAATCCCGTCCCTCGGCCATGCATCAAACGCTTGAGCAGGAGTCAGCGTCGACCTCGCCGTCGTCGTCCGTAGCCTCGGCCGCGATGCCGTTGGCGTTTGCGGTAACGGGGGTGCCGTTGGCATTTGCGGTAACGGGGGTGGGCGAGGTGACGACGACGGTGCACTTGCCGGCGGCGCAGCCGGTGTGGTGAAAGTCGACCTTGACGGCGTCGAAGATGCGGCCCAGGACAGAGGTCGAGGCGAACAGGTGGGTGTTGGGCGCGACTGCGCCGCTGAAAGGGGCGTTGGTGTCGGCCTCGCCCTTGTTGAACGAGACAGAGGCAATGGCGCTGACGAGGTGAGACTGGGACGGCAGCAGGACATTTTCCGCGTCACCGCCTGACGGAGCCACCGTCAGGTTACCGACATAGGACTGGAGGTGGATCTTGATTTGAGCCTTGGCCTGGACCGACAGCTTCACGATGGGGGCGGCGTTGGCATTGGCAGCCGGGGCGGCGTTGGCATTGGCAGCCGGGGCAACGGTGGCATCGGCAGCCGGGGCAACGGTGGCATCGGCAGCCGGGGCGGCGGCGTGGCCGACGCAGACCTCGTGGCCAGGGCGGATGGCGCAACGGTCGTTGATCAGGTCGGGGTTCCAGGCCTGGAGGTCGAGCAGGGTGATGCCGTTCTTCTCGGCAATGTCATAGCAGCTATCGCCGACGACGACGACGTGCTCGACGCAAGAGGCGAGCGACCTCTTCTTGGAGACGCAAATCTTATCGCCGGGCTGGATGCTGCACTTGCTGTCGAGATTCCCGTTGTAGGCCTGCAGGACGTGGGCGGCGATGTTGTACCCGAGCGAGATGGAGTAGCACGTGTCACCGGCCTCGACGACGTGCTGGAGGAGGCACTTGCCCGAGACGTCGACGTCGTCTACGTGCCGCTTGCCGTCGCAGGGGACACGGACCTCCTGACCCGGGAAGATGATGCAGTCCTTGTCGAACTTGCCGCCGTTGAGCCTGGAGAACTCGGCGGGCTCGATGCCGAAGCGATTCACGGCGATGAAGTAACAGTTGTCGTCCATCTGGACGGTGTAGGGGCAGCTGTCGGTCGTGTTGGACGAGGCGCGGGCGCCGAGCTGGAGGCCGCCGCTAGGGGCCGCGAGGGCGACGGAGGCGGCGCCGGCGAGCAGCAGGCAGGTGTTGAGGGAGTTCATTATGAATGTGCGGGATACGTACGCTAGGTGAATGAGCGTGTGAATGACGAGCAAGATGCTACGTCGAGGGTCCAATTAATTTATAAAACGAGTGTGGTGGTGGCGATGCGAGGAAACAGCCGGGCTAAGGGGATGAGGGCGGAGCTGGCCATTTATCCACGACTCCTTCCTTTGCCAAGGACGAGCAGCACACGGCGAGGACATGCCGACGCGACATGTCCGTGGGCGATGTGCGTGGCATATCGTACCGCTTTGCACCTCATCACCGCGGGCTCCATCGACTCTTGGCCACGTGGTCCCCTGCCTGCCTCGACCCCGTGCCTGACGAATGGATGGACGAATGCAACTCGCCGGGAGATATCGTGGTCTGATGGACATGGAAACTCTATACCCATCAGCCCACGACCATGGCCTCTTATCTCGGAGGAACCTGACTCGGAACCTGACGTTGTGGAGTCGAGGAAAAGTCTTTGGCCCCCCCGCTTGCATTCATCCGATGACTCTTCCAATAAGTACGGATCTTCCAACAAGTAGTACGGATACAAGAGCGAGGGAAAGAGGCAAACAAGGATGCAAAGGGCGCAATTTCGATATCAGTATGTGCAATGCATGAATGTACGTGCAATCTCTTTAACCTTTGCTCTCACGCCAGTGGACTAGCACCGAGATATGTTGTGTTTACGTGTCTGTTGTTCTTAAGCCTTTCGATTGTACTACATACATAAGAATAGTATGCAGGTTGAGCAGCATGGTGGTTTACCCACAGGGCGAGTATGTGAGTAAAGGTTATCTTCCCGGTCATGATTCCTCATTCGCCTCTTGTTGTTTATGCTGCCGGGACGCGAAGAGAAGGCTGATGTGACGTGAGAGATGCTTCGAGGACCGGCCAGAGGGGCCACGCCTGCCAAGCCTCATATTTACCTCTGGAAAGCGGAGCCAGCGACAACACGGCCCGGTCGGCGCACCATAGGGCGAGTGCCCGCGTATTTATTAAGCAGAATCTTTGGCGGCCTTGTCTCAAGTGAAGCCAAGGGCTGGCACACGCGAACTCAAGCCGTGTCTGATGCAGGCGGGGCGATTCAAACCCCACGACCATGCCAGCGCCGGGGAATGTAAAGTCGACGAGACATTACAGGACCAAGAGGCTCTCGGTCGAGTAATCGGTCGGCCGACACTTGGGCGGACCGGAGCGGGCGGAACTGGGCCGAGCATGGTGACTGGGGGCGGAAAGGTGTCGACGGTGGATTCGAAGGTTGTCGACGGTGGATTCGCGTGGTGGACGCTGCGTGAATCAGTTTGTCCGTCTCCTGAATAAAGGAGGCATCTCTCGGGATGAAGGATGACTTCCTTGCTGGCCACCTTTTGATCAAGGCACGTTGACGTTGACACGCATTCAGGCTGTGTCAGTCCGCCAGTAGAACCTTGTACATACATAAGTTAGTGCTAGCGTAATAAAGAGGGGCGTGCAATATGACGGATTTGTACAAGTACAGCCCTCAGTAATTGAGATGATCAGGGGCCGACAATGACATGCGGGGCTCACATGTTTCGCTGTGACGGGCTCTAGGCCCCCCCCTGCAGCCTCCGTTTGCCGCGCGCAAAGACGAAACGAAACGAGCCCCTTTTCAAGGTGGGGGAGTCTACAGCTCTTTGGCGTGCGTGGTTCCAAGTGTGGCACTGTGCCCTCACCTCAATGTTCAGGCTGCAACGTGCCACTGACAAAGACCAGCAACTGTCCTTTGTTTGCCGTCGTGCCCGTGGCTGGGCTACGAAATCGGACAGAGAGTCTTTCTGCTTGCGGCTAAAGCAGCACGCGTGGGCCCCGACGGGAAAGACTGGCTTCTTCATCTCCCGCGATACCCGATGCCACTGTGTGCGATACACCACGCTCACTGAGAAAACCCAGGTCTTTGCATAAAGGCCAAGCAGGTAGTTTCAAGTTTATGGCTTGGCCTATTAGCAGGGATTTTTCCGGGTTGGTTGAGATATTTAATTCCATAAAAACCGTCATGTTGTGTTAATAGATGGGATAATGAGTCAATCTTCTGAATGTGTCATCTACCGTGCACGCCCCCCCAAGCACTGTACGCGATCTTTCCGTCAGCAGCTTCTCCCTCCTCGTCGTCCCGTCTCCTCCGCATCGCCCCTCCCCTCGACGCCACCCACCGCACACCTCGAGCCCTCGAGCCCTCGAGCCCCAATCATGCCGGCAGAAGCAAGGACCCAAGACAGGGGGCGCGAGCACGGGGCGCCAACCAGAGCCCTGCCGGCCTTTCGGTAGCATGATGCATCCGTAGGGGCGCGCGCATCGCTCGACGACGGCGACGCTTGTCCGACCGAAGCAGGCCTATCTTGGTTCCCGCCTCTTCCGTGCAGCTGCAGCCATAAGACCAACCTTTGGCCCGACTCGCCCCCGTTGGAGAAGCCAAAGAGGCTGTGCTTCCTGCTTCCGTCTCTCGCTCTCGTCTCTCGCTCTCGTCTCTCGCTCTCGTCTTCCTTGTCTTCGTCGGCCCTCCGCGTGACGGGGTCTCTAATCGTTACCGCTTCTATTTGACATCATTTGCTTCTTCGTCTGGGCTTGCCAGTCTCGTTGGCTGCTTTTGGCCAGTCTTCTTTCCTTCTCCTTCGTTTCTTCGTCTGTACCCGTCCTTGACCACTCCTTCCTCGACGTCCGCTTCCTTCCCGTTGGCGTCGACGTGGCTGGCATCCATCGCTTCGGACCAAGGTGCCCATTGTTGCTTGCGACAATCGGCTATTTCTTCAATTGTTTGCTGCTGCATCGGCCTGGACCGTCTGCCAGTCTTCCCGGTCCAAGACCCAAAACCTTTCATCTTTCGTGCCGAGGAAAACAAGACCGAAGCACTCGTCATCTGTAAAACATCCATTGCTGAGCAGTGGAATATCTGTGCGAGGCAGCGAGAAAGCAACCCACATCCACCATCGCAACATCGACTCGACTCGCAACCATGAAGTTCATCAAGAGCGTTCATGCCGCCGCGGCACTGAGCGGCATCGTCGCCCCCAAAGACTTGGACACGCAAAACCCGAGTAAGTGGCCCGTCCAAGAGCCAAACACTCTACAACATTGCTGACCACGACGACCAGGCTCCGTCCGCAACGTCGCGGCCACCATTGCTCACGATGCCATGCTCTACTACAAGGGCAACACCAGCGCTCCCGACTCGGTTGTAAGTTCATCTATCCCCGCCGCGTGCCGACGACACGCTGACCCTCGCCCCGTCCCAGGATGTTGGCAACGTTCCCAGGCCGTACTACTGGTGGGTTGCTGGCGCCCTCTGGGGAGCCATGCTCGACTACTACCACTACACCAAGGACCCCAGCTATAACCATGTCATCATCCAGGCCCTCTCGGCCCCGACCAACCTGGCGCCCACCTTTGACTACATGCCCCAGGAGCACGCCCACGAGGAGGGCAACGACGACCTCTTCTTCTGGGGCTCGGCCGTCATGTCGGCCGCGGAGCGCAACTTTCCCCAGCCCAACGAGGACATCCCCTCGTGGATCGACATTGCCGCCAGAGTCTTCAACTCGCTCGCCAGCCGCTGGCACGACGACAAGTGCGGCGGCGGCATGCTGTGGCAGATCTATCCCTCCAACCCCAACGGCATGTTCTACAAAAACTCCATCAGCAATGGCGGCCTGTTCCAGCTCGCCGCACGCCTCGCAAGAGCCACGGGCAACGACACGTACCTCGAGTGGGCCAACAAGGCCTGGGACTGGTCGGCCGACAAGGGCCTCATCGACGCCAAAACCTACCACGTCTATGATGGTGTTGACATTCGCAATGACTGCAAAAAGGTCAACATGCACTCTTTTACCTACACCAGCGGCATCTACATGTACGGCGCCGCCGTCATGGCCAACTACACGGGCAAGCGCGAGTGGGCCGACCGCACCTCGAGGCTCATCGACGGCGCTCGCTGGTTCTTCTACCAAGACGAAAAGGTCAAGAACGTCATGTACGAGGCGGCTTGCGAAACGGTCGACCGGTGCAACTACGACATGATCACCTTCAAGGGCTACCTCTCGCGCTTCATGTGGCAGACGGCCGTCATGCTGCCCGGCCTCCGAGAACGCATCGAGAGCTACCTCGTGCCCTCGGCCAAGGCTGCCGCCGCCGTCTGCACGGGCGGCAAGAGCGGGCGAGAGTGCGGCATGAGGTGGTACACGGGCACCTTTGACAACAAGCCCGGCCTCGGCCCTCAGATGTGCGCGCTGGAGACGATCCAGGGCCTGCTCAGCCGCGACGCCGATCCCCCCCTCAGGGGCAAGGACATTAAGCTCACCCGGCAGACGGACTGGAAGCCCCAGGATCCCTATGAGGCCAGCAAGCGCCTGCAGGGCTGATTTTGCAGGGCACGTCGGATTGCTGCTTGACGTTTCTTCCGCCCCCGCCTTCTCCTTCAATTCTCTCCCTCCTGTACGAAGTACATAACATACTATTAGAATGTAGATATCACTGCGCCGAGGCTTGTCTGGACATGAGTCTGGATGACTCACATGAGCCGGGCGGGCGCGAAAACAATAGTCACTGAATACGAACTTTGACAAATGGACGCTGGCTGTCGAAATGGTGAAAATATGAGGCGCTACTGTTGACCACTCATCGTGGCGCGACATTGGCTCATCGTGGAAGATTTACTAGTCGACGGGTCCTGTCACCATCTAAGCGTTTGGTTTCATGTCCCGTCTACGCCACGACGCCGTTGGCCAATTGCTCCCTTTTTTCCTCGGCCGCCTCGTCGACTGCGCTCCCCTTGCCGCGGGCCTCGGCCAACTGCTTGGCGAGGGCTTCCAGCAGCCTGGTGACCTCGTCCTTGGTCCCCACGGTGATGCGCAGGCAGCCCAGGCAGCCGTGCTCCTTGCCGCGGAAGCGGACGACGACGCCCCTTGTCTCGGCGAGGGCCTCGTAGACGGCCAGGGCGGTGGCGTTGTCGGGCTTGCCGTGGGCATCGAGCATCTCGTAGAGCAAAAAGTTGCCGTCGGTGCCGCCGCGCAGCCTGCCGACGCCGTCGACGGCGGGGAGCTCGCGCAGCAGGCGGTCGCGCTGGTCGACGAGGCGCTGGCGGTTGCGGCGCATGACGTCGAGCCCGTGGCCGGGGGCGAGGGCGGCGGCGGCGAGGGCGCTGGTGGGGCTGGAGACGTTGTAGGGGGCCTTGAGGGCGTTGAGGAGGCGGGCGACGGGGGGCGAGGCGAAGGCGGCGCCGAGGCGGATGCCGGCCATGCCAAAGGCCTTGGAGAGGGTCTGCATGACGACGAGGTTGGGGTGCTTGGCGGCGAGGTGGGCGAGGGAGGCGCCGTCGGGGGCGAAGTCGATGTAGGCCTCGTCGAGGACGACGATGCCGTTCCAGGTCGGGTGGGCGAGGACGCGCTCGAGGTCGGCGCGGGCCAGCAGCGAGCCCGTGGGGTTGCCGGGGGAGCAGAGGTAGACGAGCTTGACGTGGGGCTCGGCGTCGAGGGCGGCGCAGACGGCGGCGGCGTCGAGGGCAAAGTCCGGGCCCGGGAGCAGGGGCACCTTGACGACGGCGACGTCGTTGACCTGGGCCGAGACGGCGTACATGCCGTAGGTCGGGGGGCAGGTGAGGATGCGGTCGCGGGCGGGGACGCAGAAGCAGCGCAAGAGGGCGTCGATGGCCTCGTCGCTGCCGACGCCGACAAAGAGGTGGTCCGGGGTCAGCGGCGGGCCGTCACGGTCGCGGTTGCGCAGGTCGCAGAGGAGCTGCTTGAGCGGGCGCTGGTGCGGGTCCGGGTAGCGGTGCAGGCCTCGGGGGTCGAGGCCGGCCAGGGCGGAGGAGGCGGCCTCGGCCTCGGGGGCGTCGAGGGAAGGGCCGTAGGCGTTTTCGTTTGCGTCGAGGAGGACGTTTGTGCCGTCATCCTTGTAGTCGCTTCGAGCCGTGAGCCCTCATGTCGTCGGTCGTCCGGGGTTGGGGGTTGGGAAGAGAGACCCCGCCGGGTTCGGGGAGGATACGTACTCTCGCGCGCAGCGGTAGGGCTGGAGGGCAAGGATGTTGGGCCGCACACAGGTCTCGAGGTTGAAGGGCGCCATTGCCCTCTTGTTTCGCGCGGTGGTTGGGAAAAGTGAGTGGCGGTGGAGGGGACCGGAAAATGAGTGTGTGTGTGAGAGAGAGAGGTTGTCGAGATGACTGTATATTTCCAGCTGAGGGTACCTGATGGGCGGTACCGCGATCCGACGTCCGGTGGTCGGGGGCCGACGGCGGAGGCGGTTCCGTAGCGGGCCAGTCACTGGTGATGATGCGCCGGCGCTCCGGCTCTCGGAGGCGGCTCTGCATGTCAGCACTGCATGTCCCTAGATAGTAAGTCGGTTGGGGGCCCGGGATGAAGAACACTTACGAGTAGGATGGCTCCCGCAATGCATCCGCTCATCACATACGGGGCACGTCGCTTTTTGCGCAATCTGGCCGACGTCGATGCAACCGAGGAGGCCCTCTGCTCTTATTCGTACATTGACTAGCGATTTGCCCATCCACTCCGTGGCACACCGCAGCAAAGGTACGTGGGTGGCATGGGCGGCTAGAAGCATGATGATGATATAACCGAAATAAATCACCGACCCTATGGATAACGCTTTACGAATACTTCTCTCTTGTCTCACGTGAATCCGTGCCTGATGCCAGTCCGTAGCGCCATCATGTATCATTTATCGACCCCCACCAACATATAGCCGTAGAAACTCATAAAATTTGAAATTCGGACAGTCTTGGCGGTCTGGGGAGGTGGGGGCTCCCCAGGTCCAGGCGCCACCATATCTGTATAGGCGCTGTACCTTCTCCCACCTGCTCTATCGGGAGGTGCTCTGTGGATAGTGGACAGATAGCTAGGGCGGGTAAGAGCAGGTACGAAATCGCTACAAATTTAGAGGCGCTGAGACCTGTGGAGGCCCCCCCGCCCTAACCGCCAAGCTTCTAGGTAGGTACGGGTAGACCGGTACATGGGCCAAGGTGGACTCGCAGCACCAGCTACAAGTACCTCGCAGCGGTGACCTCTACCAAGGCTGATTTTACTCAGCGCCTCCCTCGCTCAGCAAAGCCGCCAAAAAACCACGGCTCGCTTCCGCCTTCGGTCAAGACGGACAAGACACTCGCTGCCAGTCACGCCGGGCACCCGCGTATACCGACCGGCCGCCAGGACTATCCCAGCACCCAGGACTGTCCCGGCGCGAGCTTTTCCCCTTTCCCCTTGCCCTGTTGTCGTGTCGAAAAACGACGGCTCCGCACCACGCCACGGCAAACCTGACCCGGCCGTCGTCTCGGCTCTCACCGTTACCTATTCCCCTTGAGCGGCGCGCGCGCGACAGAGGGAGAGAGAGAGAGAGAGAGAGAGAGAGAGAGAAACAAAGAATCGTGTAGCTCGAGCGTGAGCCCTGTGTCTCCCGACGAGCGCTTGTTCCCGGACCGTCTCGCTGGGGGCCCAACCCCCGAGATAGGCGAGCCGAAGCCGACCAGCAAAGCAAACGCGCAGACGCACCACGCACCACGAAACACACAAATACACACACACACACATACGCCCGCAGCCAGGCCGTGTCGTTGCACGAGTGACAGCCTCGCTTGCCCCAGAGTGCGCAGCACCCGGAGCGCCACCGGGGGCTGACCTCGCACTCGCCGCGCCCGCGCCCGCGCTTAATCGTCGACAGAGAGGCATTGGCCCGACACCTCGTCTCCCCCCCTGTCTCGACCCGACGAGCCGCGTGCTTTGCTTTGCCGCCGCGTTGCGTCGCTTCGCCTCGGCGACCATGTACTCGGCCAACTATGGCTTTGGCAACCCGCCCTTTAATCCCGCGGCGGCCCAGCAGCAGCAGCAACAGCCGCATCAGCATCAGCAGCATCAGCAGCATCATCAACATCAGCAACAACAGCATCATCAACAACAGCATCAGCAGCACCAGCAGCACCAGCAGCACCAGCAGCACCAGCAGCACCAGCAGCACCAGCAGCATCAGCAGCCACATCTCCAGCCCCAGTCCCGGCCGCCTTCCGGGCCGCAGCCTGGGCAGCAGATGATGTACAACCACCAGCACCACCAGCACCACCAGCAGCAGTATGCCGGCATCGCTCCCCAGGGCGGCTTCAACCCGGGGGCCAATCCCCAGATGATGCAGGGCATGTCTGCGGGCATGATGCAGAGCTCGGGCATGCCCAACATGGCTGCCAATGGCCAGAGTGAGTGGCTCCCCCCTCGCTCTCCCGCGTCCCGCGATTCCTGTCTGCCATGCGCCGCGTTCCCATCGACCGCAGAGGAGGAGCTCGGCCGTTTCTGCCCTCCTCTTGTCATCATTACTCGTCCACTCAACCGTTGCCAAGGCGGACAGAGCACTGACCAATTGCCGCTACAGTGTCTAGCTATCCACAGCAGTATCCCGGGGGCCCCTACGGCCAGATGATGCCGCAGTCGGTCGGTCACCAGAACTTTGCCTCCGGCAACTACA
Organism: Ophiocordyceps sinensis; assembly: GCA_012934285.1. NCBI lineage: Eukaryota > Fungi > Ascomycota > Sordariomycetes > Hypocreales > Ophiocordycipitaceae > Ophiocordyceps > Ophiocordyceps sinensis. The sequence goes on along the minus strand of JAAVMX010000001.1, from coordinate 23,053,141 downwards.
TGATGGCCGCAGGCATGCAGGGCTACCCCATGAATCAGGGCGGCATGCCTCAGCAACAAGCCCATATGATGCAGCGCATGCACCAAGCCCAAGCCCAGGCTCAGGCCCAGGCCCAAGCCCAGGCCCAAGCCCAGGCACAAGCACATGCCCAGGCTCAGGCCCAGGCTCAGGCTCAGGCCCATGCCCAAGCCCAGTCACAGCAGGCAAATCCCGCCATGAACCCGGCCTCAACTCCGCAGCGACCCCCGAGCGCGCCCCACGGCACCCCGGGCAACCCCATGGGCGGCCAGCAGGGCCAATACTCCACGCCGCAGCCCCCGTCCCAGAATCCGACCCCCAACAGCGGCCCTCAGCAGCACTCGGGAGGTGCCGCCACTCCGCAGACGCCCACCTTTTCCGTGAACCACGGCGGCGGAATCAGCCTGCCCCCGTCGGTCGCGCCGATGAGCCCGGCGGCCGAGTCCCGGGAGAAGGAGCGGTTCGCGCTACTGCTTGACATTAACCATGAACTGCTGTACGAGTCGATCCAGATCCAGGCGACGCAGCAGGAGCTCAAGAAGGAGCACGCTGCCGATGGCGGAAACCCGGCCGAGCGAAAGCCAACCGACGAGGAAAACTTGTTTCAACAAGACTATCTCCAGTACGTTTCGAGAGGGCGCCTTGCTTGACGGCGCGCAGACATGCTAACGATGGGACCCTTGAAGATGCATGCGGCGGCTGCAGGCCAATCTCTCGTACATGGCGGCCTTGGCAGACCGCAAGCCGGATGTCAAGGTCCCGCCATGTCCGGCATACCTGACGGCCCCTCCGCTGAACCTTGGTTTGAGATTGCGGGCGCAGCCGATTGGGGCCGAGGGCACGGACGCCAACGTGGACCCGATGACGGACAGGACGGAACGAGACGGGTCGATCCGAGAGCTGTATCGCCGACTCCAGGGCGTCTTTCCCAGCTTCGACCCCAAGAAGGAGCCGGCGTTTGGGAGACCCGGGCCGCCGGGCCAGAAGCCCGGGTCGTTGAGCGGGCCGAGCCAGGTCAGCCCGACGGTGCAGCAGGCTCCCCAGATGCCCAGCATGCCGGCGCCGCCGTCCCACCTGGGCGGCATGTGACATTTGCGAGCGGACCGACGATTCCAGGTAGAGGAGCGGCGTATCTACACATGTACATGACTGTTGGGATTTTGCATTACAAGGTTGCACAGGACTACGGCTTGTCGACTCTGGGCTCACCACGAGCTTGCTTTGGGGACGCGGCTGCCCACACGCCATGGCGCACAGCGGGCATGTTTGGGTTCATGTTGGTTGAGGACAAAAGAGGAGAGGACAGGGTCGGGGTTGTACGATGCGGTTGGGCCAAGGGTTACAGAAAAGCACAGGCGTTGGGGACGATTGTCGACGAGGAAATACCTAGAGGGAGGAGGATGGAGTGGCGAATAGAGGGAGCCACGTGCCAGTAGGACGAGTTGAGGCGAGCTCGTCCGGCATCGTAGGTGCCCAGGTAGTTGGTTGGTGTATGTTTACTCGTACGAATACTGGATGTATGTACGAAGTACGAATACGAATATCATCTGCATTGACGGGCTCCCCTCGTGGCCGTCTGTCAGGGCCGCTGCTTTAGGCTAGCCGCTGGAACCGTGCTCCCCTCCAGACGGCCATTGACCAATGAGGCGGCACCCAGCGCGCCGGAACCCTGCGGCCAGGGGACGACGTCCGTCTGGCGGGGCGCCAAAAGTTGGCGAGCGATTAGAGGGGAAAAAGTTGTCGCGTCGAACAAGGCCTTCTTTTCCTCCCGTCGCCTGCTTCTCAGCACCGCGTTTGCTGCCTCGCCTCTCGCCTCGCCTCTCGCCTCGCCTCGGTTTCAGAACCCTAAAGCGCACATCGTTGGGGGGCGTGGCGGACGATTGCGGCGGGGTACAAAAAAAGCTTGCACCTTACGCCCAAACTCCGTCGGCCGCGCAACCTTTCCCCCCCCCCTCGTATTTTCTCTTCGTCTCCTTTCCCCTTGTTCCGTCTCAAAAGGCAAGGGGACACGCCAGAGGACCAAAAGCGGCACGAAAACCGTCGACCCCCATCACCCACGCGTCAAACACCGGCATCATGGCTGTCGCGGCATTGCCGCCCGCGTCGGCGCGCATGGCCAGCGTCGCCGACCAGGGCCTCGTCTGCCTCGAGCTCGAGGACGGCTCGGCCTACCAGGGCTACAGCTTTGGCGCGCAAAAGAGCACGGCCGGGGAGCTTGTCTTTCAGACAGGCCTGGTCGGCTACCCGGAGTCGCTGACGGACCCCTCGTACTCGGGCCAGATCCTCGTCCTCACCTTTCCCCTCGTCGGCAACTACGGTGTCCCCTCGCGCGACGACCTCGACGAACTCTGCCGCGACCTGCCCGCCCACTTCGAGTCGTCCCGCATCCACGTTGCCGGCCTCGTCGCCGCCTCGTACTGCGGCGAGGACTTTTCCCACTTCCTCGCCCAGTCTTCGCTCGGCGCCTGGCTCAAGGAGCAGGGCGTCCCCGCCGTCTATGGCATCGACACCAGGGCCCTGACCAAGAAGATTCGCAACCAGGGCAGCATGCTCGGCAGGATGAGGCTCCGCAGCGACTCGCCGCCCGCCACCGCCGGCAAAGCCATCGCCCGCCTTCCCAGCGTCCTGGCCACCACCCCCGTCGACCACTTTGCCGAGATAGCATGGGCAAACCCCAACGAGCAGAACCTCGTGGCCTCCGGTACGCCCTCCCTGCTGCCGCGGCCCCCCCCCCCCTCTTGTCAAAGAGACGCGCTCACACACGTTTTAGTCTCGGTCAAGGCCCTCAAGCTGTATAAGCCGCCCCCTTCTGTTACCCCCCGCAGACACCCTTCGGGCCGCACGATTCGCGTCCTCTGCGTCGATGTCGGCGTCAAGTACAACCAGCTGCGATGCTTCCTCCGGCGCGGCGTCGAGGTCATGGTCTGCCCCTGGGACCACCATCTCGCAAACGAGGCCGGCGACCAGTACGACGGCCTCTTCATCTCAAACGGCCCCGGTGACCCCGCTGTCCTCGACGTCACAGTCAACAACATCCGCGCCGCCATGGACAAGAACAAGACTCCCGTCTTCGGCATCTGCCTGGGCCACCAGTTGCTGGCCAGAGCCTCTGGCGCCAAGACGACAAAGATGAAGTTTGGCAACCGAGGCCACAACATTCCCTGCACCAGCATGGTCACGGGAAAGTGCCACATCACCTCGCAGAACCACGGGTACGCCGTCGATGCCAGCTCCTTGCCGGCCGGCTGGACGGAACTCTTTGTCAATGCCAACGACGGTAGCAACGAGGGCATCATGCACGTCGACAGGCCCTACTTTAGCGTCCAGTTCCACCCGGAGAGCGCGCCCGGTCCACGGGACACCGAGTTTCTCTTCGACGTCTTCATTGACACCATCGCCGACTGCGCCGAGAGGCCGGCTCTCCTGCAGCAGCCCGTCAGCTTCCCCGGCGGCACCATCGAGGAGAATGAGAGGCTCCACCCGCGAGTTTCGGTCAAAAAGGTGCTGGTGCTGGGCAGCGGCGGCCTCAGCATCGGACAGGCCGGCGAGTTTGACTACTCTGGCAGCCAGGCCATCAAGGCCCTCAAGGAGGAGGGCATATACACCGTGCTCATCAACCCCAACATCGCCACCATCCAGACGTCCAAGGGCCTGGCGGACAAGGTCTACTTTCTCCCCGTCGACGCCGAATTCGTCCGCAAAGTCATCCACTACGAGCGTCCCGACGCCATCTACGTTACCTTTGGTGGCCAGACCGCCCTGCAGGTGGGCATCCAGCTCAAGGACGAGTTCGAGGGTCTCGGCGTCGAGGTCTTGGGAACCCCCATCGAGACCATCATCACCACCGAGGACCGCGAGCTGTTTGCGCGGAGCATGGAGTCCATTGGTGAAAAGTGCGCCAAGTCTGCGTCTGCCAACAACGTCGACGAGGCCATGGAGGCCGTCAAGGGCATTGGCTTCCCCGTCATCGTGCGAGCCGCCTACGCCCTGGGGGGCCTGGGGAGCGGGTTCGCCAACAATGAAAAGGAGCTGCTCGATCTCTGCGACAAGGCCTTTGCGGCGAGTCCGCAGGTCCTGATTGAGCGTAGCATGAAGGGCTGGAAGGAGATTGAGTACGAGGTGGTCCGCGACGCGCAGGACAACTGCATCACCGTCTGCAACATGGAGAACTTTGACCCGCTCGGCATCCACACGGGCGACTCCATCGTCGTCGCGCCCTCGCAGACACTGTCCGACGAGGACTTCAACATGCTGCGGACCACGGCCGTCAACGTCATCCGGCACCTCGGCGTCGTGGGCGAGTGCAACATCCAATATGCCCTCAACCCCTTCTCCCGGGAGTACTGCATCATCGAGGTCAACGCCCGCTTGTCGCGATCGTCGGCCCTGGCGTCCAAGGCCACCGGCTATCCCCTCGCCTTCATCGCCGCCAAGCTCGGGCTCGGCATCCCCCTCAAGGAGGTGTCCAACTCGGTGACCAAGGTCACTTGCGCGTGCTTTGAGCCCTCGCTCGACTACGTCGTCGTCAAGATGCCCCGGTGGGACCTTAACAAGTTCACGCGGGTGTCGACGCAGCTCGGGTCCTCGATGAAGAGCGTGGGCGAGGTCATGAGCATCGGCCGGTCGTTTGAGGAGGCGATCCAAAAGGCCATTCGCGCCATCGACTTCCACAACCTCGGCTTCGGGCAGACCAAGGCCCTGATGAGCATCGACGACGAGCTCCAGACGCCCTCGGACCAGCGCCTGTTTGCCATTGCCAACGCCATGCACGAGGGCTACTCTGTCGACAAGATCTGGGAAATGACAAAGATTGACAAGTGGTTCCTGCGCAAGCTCCAGAGCCTCAGCGACTTTGCCAAGGACATGGCCGGGTACACGACGCGGGACATTGCCAAGTCGCCCGAGGTGATGCTGCTGGCCAAGAGGCTCGGCTTCTGCGACCGGCAGCTGGCCAAGTTCTGGGACTCCAACGAGATTGCCGTGCGCAGGCTGAGGCTGGAAGCAGGCATCAAGCCCTTTGTGAAGCAGATTGACACGGTCGCCGCCGAGTTCCCGGCCTACACAAACTACCTCTACCTGACGTACAACGCGGCCGAGCACGACGTCGACTTTGACGACCACGGCGTCATGGTGCTCGGGTCGGGCGTGTACCGCATCGGCTCCTCGGTCGAGTTTGACTGGTGCTCGGTGCGCGCCATCCGGACGCTTCGCAAGACGGGGTTCAAGACCATCATGGTCAACTACAACCCGGAGACGGTGAGCACAGACTACGACGAGGCCGACAGGCTCTACTTTGAGAACATCAACCTCGAGACGGTGCTGGACGTTTACCAGCTGGAGAGCGCCGGCGGCGTCCTGGGGGCAATGGGCGGGCAGACGCCCAACAACATTGCGCTGCCCCTGCACCGCGCCGGCGTCAAGATGCTGGGCACGTCGCCCGAGATGATTGACATGGCCGAGAACCGGTACAAGTTCTCGCGCATGCTGGACCGCATCGAGGTCGACCAGCCGACGTGGAAGGAGCTCACCAGCTTCGACGAGGCGCGCGAATTTTGCAAGACGGTCGGCTACCCGGTGCTCGTCCGGCCGTCGTACGTGCTGTCGGGCGCGGCCATGAACACGGTCTACTCGGAAAAGGACCTGGTCAACTACCTGACGCAGGCGGCCGACGTCTCGCGGGAGCACCCCGTCGTCATCTCAAAGTACATTGAGAACGCAAAGGAGATTGAGATGGACGCCGTGGCCAAGGACGGCATCGTCGTGGGCCACTTCGTCTCGGAGCACGTGGAGAATGCCGGCGTCCACTCTGGCGACGCGACGCTCATCCTCCCCCCGCAGGACCTGGAGGCGACGACGATTGCGCGCATCGAGGAGGCGACGCGCAAGATTGGCGCGGCGCTCAACGTCACGGGGCCCTTTAACATCCAGTTCATCGCCAAGGACAACGACATCAAGGTGATTGAGTGCAACGTCCGCGCCTCCCGGTCGTTCCCCTTTGTCTGCAAGGTCATGGGCGTGGACCTGATTGAGATGGCCACAAAGGCCATGACGGGCCAGCCCTTTGAGGAGTACCCGACGCCGACGCTCAGCCCCGACTGCGTGGGCGTCAAGGTGCCGCAGTTTAGCTTCTCGCGCCTCTCCGGGGCCGACCCGGTGCTGGGCGTGGAGATGGCGTCGACGGGCGAGGTGGCGTGCTTCGGCGTGGACAAGTACGAGGCCTACCTCAAGGCGCTGCTCTCGACGGGGTTCAAGATCCCAAAGGCCAACGTGCTCCTGTCCATTGGCTCGTACAAGGACAAGAAGGAGATTCTGCCGTCGGTACAGAAGCTGGAGCGCATCGGCTACAAGCTGTTTGCGACGGCCGGCACCGCCGACTTCCTGCAGGAGCACGGGGTCAAGGTGCAGTTCCTCGAGGTGCTCGGGCGCGACGAGGACATGAACTCGGAGTTTTCCCTGACGCAGCATCTGGCCAAGAACACGATTGACCTGTACATCAACCTGCCATCGAACAACAAGTACCGGCGGCCGGCCAACTACATGAGCAAGGGCTACCAGACGCGCCGCATGGCCGTCGACTACCAGATCCCGCTCGTGACCAATGTCAAGAACGCCAAGATCCTGGTCGAGGCCATTGCGCGGCACGTCTACCTCGACGTCTCGAAGCGAGACTACCAAATCACCCAGGAGCCCGCGGCGCCAAAGGCTGTGCAGATGGCCAAGACACCCGAGATGGGGGCCACGGTCGTGGCGGCCGCCGACAGCCCCAGGCGATCTGTCGCGCGCGACGGGGCAGCTGCCGCAGGGGGCCACGGCGCTGGCGACGAGCTGTCGCTGCTGCAGCCGTCGTCGATCAGCGCGTCGGTGCTGCAGCTCCTCTCGCAGCCGTCGTGCTTCAAAAAGGCTCACGTGCTGTCGGTGCGGCAGTACACGAGAGCGGACCTGCACCTGCTCTTCACGGTGGCGCAGGAGATGCGGCTGGGCGTGCAACGCGAGGGCGTGCTCAGCCTGCTGCGCGGCAAGGTGCTCTGCACGCTCTTCTACGAGCCGTCGACGAGGACGTCGGCGTCGTTTGACGCGGCGATGCAGCGGCTGGGCGGGCGGACGGTTGCCGTCTCGACGTCGCACTCGTCGGTGCAAAAGGGCGAGACGCTGCAGGACACGCTGCGCACGCTGGCCTGCTACGGCGACGCCATTGTGCTGCGTCACCCCGACGAGTGCTCGGTCGACGTGGCGGACAAGTACAGCGACGTGCCCGTCATCAACGGCGGCAACGGCAGCGGTGAACACCCGACGCAGGCCTTCCTGGACCTCTTCACCATCCGCGAGGAGCTCGGGACGGTCAAGGGGCTGACGATTACCTTTCTGGGGGACCTTTTGCACGGGCGGACGGTGCACTCGCTGGTGCACCTCTTGCGCCACTACCAGGTGCAGGTGCAGCTGGTGGCGCCCTCGGGCCTGGCGCTGCCGGACGGGGTCAAGGAGACGCTGGTGGCCTCTGGCAAGCTGCTGTGCGAGTCGGAGACGCTGACGCCCGACATCATGGCGCGCAGCGACGTATTGTACTGCACGCGGGTGCAAAAGGAGCGCTTCAGCAGCGCACAGCAGTACGACCGGGTCAAGAACTCGTACCGCGTGGACAATGCGGCTCTCAAGCACGCCAAGAGCACCATGGTGGTGATGCATCCGCTGCCGCGCAACGAGGAGGTGGCCGAAGAGGTCGACTTTGACCAGCGCGCGGCCTACTTTCGACAGGTAAGTGGGCCCCCCCCTTGGATGAAGACGTCGGTGTCGGCTGACGGCGAGGCGATGCAGATGCGCTACGGGCTCTACTGCAGGATGGCGCTGCTGGCACTCGTCATGGCTCCGCTGTAGGTCAGCCGAGGTGTGACTGACGATGTGCCACGACCAAAGGTAACGGAGAGGGCTGTTTCTTTCGCGCAGGGGCTAAACAAAAGGATCAAGGGAACTGATGGAGGGGGCTCGGTAGATGGACATGAGGATCCGTTATCAATAGAAGTGTCCCAAAGGACGGATTCCGTGCCTAGATGTTGTGTTCCGCCTGAAAAGGGGCTGATCTTCCGCACGTGATCCTGCACGTGAACCTGCACCCGTTGCTTTGACCAATGCGACGGGGCGCTGATGTGGCCGGTTGCCGGGTCAGCGAGATGGTATGTACTTCACTAGGGGTGAGGATCCCTAGAGGTTGTGGGCGTGCAGGGTTTTCAGGGAAAACCCTGTGCGATGCTGACTAATGCGCCCACAGCGGGATCCTCAGGGGGGACTAAAAATATGCATCTACCCGAAAAAATCGGGGTACTTTGCTTTACGAGGAAAATGGCTGGTGCGGCTAAGTGAGGCTTTCAGTCCTCGGAATAGCTGCACAGAGACCTCGTGGCTTCGCGTTGCGTTGCGTGGTTGCAAGGAAGCTACGTTGAGGTTATATTCTGTGTGTTGATTGATTATCTAGAGGTTGTGGGCGCGCAGGGTTTTCAGGGAAAACCCCGTGCGGTGCGCTGACTAATGCGCCCACAGCGGGATCCTCATAAGTACCTGTTTTTTTTTTGAGTCGCTGGGCTTTTTGTAACTTTTTGTGTCCCTCCCCCCCCTCCTGGAAGGAGGGGATTGAGGGAGTCCCCCCTAGTATTCCCGCACCTTCAGCCAGAAGCATCAACAGTCGTCCATCCAAACGCACGCTTATTATGAGTCAAGGTGCTCTTCAACATCGCATATCGTCGTGGCTTGCCTCTATTAGTGCCCCCCAAGTCGCCCAACATCCTTGCGCGACGACGGCCGGGCGGCCTCGCAAGCGAGCACGGCTCGAAGCTCAACCCGACTTGTACAAAGCGCCCGATGCTGCCAAGACCGCTGAAGAATCAGGTGTGCTGAACGGTCTGCCGACGCCTTCGGCCTCCATGTCTGGCCTTTTGTACCCAACATTCCGCCACGGACACGTCATGTCACCATCGCCATCCAAGCGACGGCGGGACGACGACGATTTGACCCCGCGCGCCTCCGGACGATTGCTGCGGATGAAAGCTGCAGTGTCGCCTCCTCATCGTCGTACACGTCGTCGTCTAGGGAATCTGGATCCCGTTATTCTCCAACGAAGCAGATTCGTCATGCTTGCCTACAGCCGACGGGCTTTCGGCAGGCCAGCTTTGAGCTCGATCCTCTGCCTCCCTCCCTCCAAGACTTTTGCCAACGTTTACGACTCGTTCATCACGGGAGCGGAATCTTGCCGACGCGGCTTAGAACCGAGGTAAGCAAGCATCATCTATTATATGTGGCCGGAATCTCGAGCATGGCCAACAACTCGCAGTTCGCAGGCCTTCAACTCCCAGACTTCTTCTTCCATGATGATGATGCGGACGTCGCTGCTCGCCGATATCCCGACCGCGCCCTCGTCCGCCAGCTTCTAAGACGAGCGAATGAATGCGACCTTGACGGTACAGGAGAGTCGTCATGGAACGCGGAAATTCACTTGCCAATTTTAGCTTGGCTCTTACAAGACGAGTCGAATGGCGATGGCTGTCTTGGCTCCGAGTATTGGTAGGCCTCGCTGCTGACCACGTTCTAGATGGACTACTGACTTTACATAGCACTACTGCTGGTCTGCTCCGAGAGTACAGGCCAAAGGGCGCGCCTAGCAAGATGATAGATATTTGCCTCACCATTCGTCCAAACCGACGTCAAGATCAGGACGCCATCGACATTACTCGCAGTCGGCGTCCCGGTGATTCAATCAATCACACCGATTGGGGATCCTTAAGCAAGTTTCCGATTGCAGTATCCATCGAGACCAAACGCCACGGCGAGCAGTTCGATGCGGCCTTGCTCCAAATTGCCACATGGCACTCGGCGCAGTGGCGGAGTCTGCGATGGGGGAGGCCGGAGGAAGCCAATCGTCCCCTCGCCATCGAGTACCTTTCGGGTCTCATTGTTCAAGGGCACGACTGGCAATTCGTGCCGTCAATACTCGGGCAGGACGCTGTTTCGAGGGTGGTGCGGCCACCGATGCTCATTGGAGACACGCGCTCGGAGCCGGGGATATTGAAGCTCTTCATGTCCCTCCAGGAGTTGAGACAAGACGCCGAGCAAAAGTTTTGGCCTGCTTTCAAGGCCGACGTGCTGGAAATTGGGACTGGCTGTTGACATGGCTGCGGTGGCTTTTGCCACGTCGTTTGCCAGCTGACTTGCTGCCGGCGGGAAGCAATACATGTCGTCGGCGTATACAGCGGCGTCATGGACTGCAATGCCAATCTGCCTCGCCATTAGAGGCTGGATGTCGAGTTGTCTCTCGAACCCTTGGCCGATGTTGTTAAACCAGCCATCATCAAAAGTAGAGGCACCTCCGAAGAGATGACAGATTTATTCCGTCTTGAAACCACATGCTTGTCCTGCTTGTTGTTGCTTAATTGGCGAGTGGATTGTTACTGTCAAGGCTTCGTCGGCGTATACAGCGGCGTCATGGACTGCGATGCGAATCTGTTTCGCCATTGGAGGCTGGATGTACGTCGGTTTGGACGAATGGTGAGGCAAATATCTATCATAACAGTGTGCCGATTGGTGCCGTGAACAATCGTGGTCGTTCTGGGTCGTTGCTGTCATGAGACTCAGACGCTTCGTTGGGGATTTTTGATTCGGCCTCGCGCAATGCTTCACGAACGGCGCTGAGCGAGTCGCCCAAAGGATTTTGCTCGATGGCATCGCACTCGTCTTGTGTAAGGTGAGCTGTGGCGCAGGTTGAGGAGAAGAGTTGTCTCTCGAACCCTTGGCCAGTATAGCGTCGTCTTTGTCGAGTGTGAGCTCGATGCGCAGGACATTGGTGCCAAGCGCCGGCATCCTTTCGGCGGCGGACAGCATATCTTGGGTGGTCCCAAGGCCGGTTATTGCCCTCCCGTCGCGCCTGGATGATGTCTCCCATGTCGCAAACTAGCGCCTCTCGGAAGAGTTGCATCGCTAGTTCAACCGCAAACCTAGCGTGGGCCTCTTTTGTGAACGATGTGCCAAACTTGTTTTCCATAGCCCCCTCAATATCGCACCAGGTCAGTATTGCTTCTGGTGGCTGCTTTGCGGAAAACAGCTGCGCCATGTAACAATGCATCGCCATCGTTTTAGATCGTGGATAACCAACATAAAAGTGCTGGTATATTGGGTTGATGAAGTCGATGATGGAAAGACTGAGGGTCTGCACCGAAGCCATTTCATCAAGAGGTTTCGGAATGATCATCTGCCAAATCGTCCAAAGGTGTGCCCCGTCTCGGACCCTGGCCCAAATGTCACGGCGGGAGTACATCTCGCCTCTGACATCAAGCCAGGTGGTGATTGTACCATGATTTTGCGCCGTTCCTGGCATGCACTGCGATATTCCGATCGTCGTTTCTGGCGAACCGTTAGCTATACACTCACGAACAAAGGGTTCAGAATACGCACTATGCACGACCGCTTCGCGCCTGCGACACCCCATTCTTCCCGGTGTGCCGTCATGCCCGCCATGAATGATGCACAGAGTTGGTAGAATACCATCGCAATCTTCTTTTTCTCGTCATCCTCTCGTACATTCCACAACTCGAGGATTTTTCGGTGCATCGCCCAAATATCACAGATATCCCCAGCCATCAAGCCAGGTGGTGATTGTGTCGTTAATGTATCCCGGTATGAGTACATGTTCCTGTGTCTCATGCGTGGGGGTGGACGAGTCTTCCGCCTTTCTTCCGCCTGGCCATGTCTTGTCGCGTGTGCTCTAGGGCTCTGAGTTGTGTGTTGTTCTTTCGGAGTTGGGATGTGTGTAAAGAGCCGTGTGTTGTAATGTCTGTTATGAGGTCGAACGGGAATGTTCAATAAGATATGGTGCGGGATTTGTGTGTGGGGTTTGTGGAAAGGAAAAGGAATTTCTCCATTGCACGGGGTGTTTGCTGTTTTTATAGTTTTTGTATCTGTTGCCCGAGGCCCGTGCAGCTGGCAGAACAGCTGCCAGGTGCGTGCGTGGTCACGGGTGGAAGGCCGTGGAAAGTCGACGATGCCTCCCGCTGCAGTGGCTTATGTTTGTCGTCCAAGCAGACTTTTTTGTAGCGCCCCAGTCTTGGCGTTGTAGATTTGCAGCGGTTAGAGGGGCACCTCCCCGTTTGGATGGGTCTGTTCTGCACTAGCCAACCCTGTGGGGTCACGTGGCGCTGTCACGACCCCGCACGAGCAGTGAAAAGTAAATCCCACGACGGGAGAAGAGCTTGACTTGGCATCACACATGCATTCCCTCACGGGACGAACCTCGGTCACGAGCGTTATGATAGCGCGAGACTGCCATCATTTTCCACACGGTCCGGAAGCTCCTTGTGTACATCCACGACGAATCAGCCCTGTCTGTTGCTAGCAATGGCCCGAATGTATGGCGTTTCGTCGACAACCACGCCGCCTCTTCGTCAGCCGGCACCCATCCTCTTCTCAAGTGGCCTCGGGAAGCAGGGACGCCATGGACCTGGACCTGGACGGCTTTGCCATGGCGTACTGGATTGTTTCGTCTTTCCCTGAGCGGTACTCAATCCAGAACCCAAAAGGTTTTCGACTCTGGTCGACTTTACTTTGACCGCCAAGGTGAATATGCCGTCTCCGACACAATCCCGCCGGACTGGGTCTCGCGGCCGGGCCGGTCTTCTTTATCGTCGACTCCAACCGTAAGTCGGCCCTCCTACTTTAACACCCTAAGCCAGCGCGCGCGCTGACATGTCTGCTAAACGCCAGCTGCCTACCGGTACCCGATTGCAGTATCCATCGAGACCAAACGCCACGGCGAGCAGTAAGATAAAGAAGTAAGGCCTCAAAAATACGTATTTTTGAAGAGCGAACCTCAGCCTCTTCAAGAATCGGACCAAACCACGCACCCCAGCGTTTCGCGTCACACCACGCATTTTCTCACGTCACACAACCTGTTGTGTCACCCCAAGCCCACTTTCTACCCCATTTTCTTCTTCCGCCCGACGCCCGACGTTGCACAGCATGTCGGGATTCCCGAAGCCGGGAGCTTTCCCGCCGACCTCGCCGTCTGAGGATGAGCTTGGCCCTGATCGAAACACTCGACGTCCATGGCAGCCTGCAAGGCCTGCCAAGGTGGCAGCGTTCAACAACATCGACAAGGCCGTTGCACACTCGACTGCAGTGTGCGATCATTTCAACAGCAGAAAATGGCAGTCAGCGCGTGCGTTCAACGCTGATGTCGATAAACCTACCAACGCTACGGCCGTCCCTGTGTACAAAACGCTGGACGACAACTTCGTGAAAAACAGCAAGGCGACCGCATTCAATCCTTCCTCGATCCTACGGTATCTACCAGGACATCTATTCCAGGCAGAACACCTCCGCAAGTACGCTACACACAACTCGCGACACCGCTCATTTAGGTCCCTACCTAAGTGGGGATACCATCAACCCTTCCTAGCAAAACGCCACTACACGATATGCTTCCTAGAAAGACATGTGAATCTCACCGTGGAAGTCATGTGAATCTCAACAAGATGCTGCTGGACGAGGGAGGATGTGCGAGTCCTTTCCCGGCCTGCGTACGCCTCCCGGGCCACTTCGGTGGTTGCCGCGGTAATTGCAAATGGCCGGGTCGCGCTGGTCGGTGCGACAAACGGGATCCGCAGTTCGGTGCTGGCGTACGAGGCGCCCCTGCTCTTGAAGGTTCCCGAGAACGGCCGATCGATGTCCTTGAAGCACCGGGGTCTTCAAGTGACGAGCCGATTAGGCTGGACGATGACGGAACAGCCGACGACCCGGTCCAGTTGGACTAACTACGTACGACACGTACGACACGTACGGCACGGTTTCCTTTTTGTCACAATTTCCTTTCATAACCCCACCAGTTTCTTGTGTGCCCAGCGTCTAGTTTTCTACGCGCATAGGCAAATTCGACCAATCACGAGTTCTCTTCGGAAACCCGAGGGCATTGGGCTTGAGACAAGGCCACCGTGAGCGATTGAGACCGACGCTTCAACAACCAAGTCTGGCCAATAAGCAGAGACTGCAAATCGCACCAGCTTATTCGTACACGTCGTTACCGGCCACTCCCGGCCACCTTCTGCCTTAGTGCCGGCACCACCGCACCGCGCAAGCACCAGACCAGCTAACGCAGCCATTCGACCTGCTTTGGTCGACTCTGGCTATTCTGGATACGTCTTTATGCAACACGAGGCCTGCACTTCTTTCGTCACATGCGTTTCTATCAGATGATTCTCTCCAACCCCACGGAACTAGTTCTCAGCACTTTCACAGATGGCGACATGCATTTAGAGATGGCCGTTGATCTGGTCTATCGCCTGGCTGGCACGCATCGCGACTCCCGTCCGTATCTCTCACGGGCAGCGGCCAGGGAAGCTCACCTGGAAATTTACCAAGACTGGCGACGAGTTCTTCGGGACATCTTGGACGAGCCGGATGGCCTTCCCTCGCCTGAGACCCCCCTCATTATGACTCGCAAGCCCGTCCAATCTACGGCTGTTACCCTAACATTCCAGACGACGGCGATATCCCCTCTGGAGGCGAGCAGCATCGCCTGGTCCGCTCTTCCTTGTCTACTTGGTAGGACCCCTCATTCTCCGGAAGGATCCTCTAAACGTGGTCCACGCGACGCAAGCCGGATTTACCGACAACGCACAGCGCCTAGCCATAGCCTTTTCCCACGCAGAGGTGTTACATATCCGCGAGCAATACCTGCAGATTGCTGCTAGGCCTCCCAGCGCGAGTCATCTAGGCGAGATGACTTGGATGATGACTTGCTTCTGGCACCAAAGCACTATCGTGAACTGGCCAGCTACACTCTTCGGCACTTTACCGCAAGTATGCGCAAACTGGCGCGAGCTCTGAAGCGGCCAAGTGGGAAGGAAAGGGGCGTGGGCCCAGAAGGGGCGGAGCTGCCGGAAGAGGGAGAGAAGCATGGTCCGTGTAAAATGGGTGGAGGATTTGGAGGCAGGCGATATTCCCTCCATGGGATCGACATCTACACCCGTTTTCATTGGGTGCTTTTCGCCGCAACCATGAATGAAGCTGGCACGCTTCTCAAGAAAGAGCTGCATGAAGCATGTTCAAAATTGCTCGGGCGGAAAGAAGGTTCGTTCAGGCGATGTCATTTGACAACGCTTTGGAGTTCAAGTGGCCCCCAAAGCTACATACATACGAGTTACATGCGTTCTATCATCTATTCTTATTGGCCCTAAGCCGCAGAAGCAATGATTCCACAAGATCCTAGCTAGTTTCCTCAATCACACATCTTGGTCTCACCCCTCCCTGTCCGAAGCCATCCCGATGCCAATGGCATCAGACATGCTTTCCGTCGGTGGCCGCCTGGAATACATTATGCAGGCTGAGTGTCTACGACCTCGCCGTGATTCGCTGCCTCAACTCTACGAGCCAGCGTCGGCACTTCTGACGACGGATACGGATTACTGATGGTCAGATGCTGAGACCCCCAACTCGCATAAGCAGTCTCGCCGAAGGATGCCGCGCTGGCCAGGATAAGCATCCAATGGATAGCCAGGCCGTTGGGCGGCCTGCCTCAGCCGCACCATGATGACCTCGCTCAGCGTCTTTAAAGGAGCGAAAAATGTCCCAAGACTTCTCCGTGTTCCACCCATCTTCCCCACTGCCGAGATGGCGCAGGTCCCGGAGAGCGGCATTCGGGAGCCCAAGAAGCTCATCCTGTGCTTCGATGGCACCGGCAACACATTCAGCGGATCCAACGCGGATACCAATGTGGTCAAGATGCTAAACAAGCTGGGTCGCAGCGACCCCAACCAACACCATTACTACCAGAGTGAGTGTCTGCCATCGAGCGAGTGTCTGCCATCGAGCGAGTGTCTGCCGTCGAGCGAGTGTCTGCCGTCGAGCGAGTATCTGCCGTCGAGCGAGTGTCTGCCGTCAGAGTGAGTGTCTGGGCCGCTAACGCCGTACCAGCCGGCATTGGCACCTACGACATCAATGCCCTTTCCGTAGACCAGTCATGGCTCGGCGAGCTACGGAGCTCGATTGCGCAAACGGTCGACCAAGGCTTCGGGACCACGTTCGACGCCCACGTCACGGCCGGCTACCGGTTCCTGATGCGCTACTATGACTCGGTAAGTCACAAGCGACGTCGACTCCTCACGACTTGCTGACGAGGCGCAAAGGGCGACAAAATCTACATGTTTGGCTTCAGCCGGGGCGCCTTCACGGCCAAGTTCCTAGCACGCATGATCAACACCGTCGGGCTGCTCTGCAAGGGCAACGAGGAAATGGTGCCCTTTGCATACCGGCTCTACCAGCGCTACCTGGCCGGCAAGGTCAAGCACGGCGTGGACGCGGCGACGGGGACCGTGGCGGTGGGCGACGACGACGCGGTGCTGGGAGAGCACGGGCTCCGGGCGGCGCGCGACGAGGTGTCGGCGTTTAGCAGGACCTTTTGCCGCAAGGAACAGGTGACGCGCGACGGCAGGAGCGACGAGGCCAACATCAAGGTCTTCTTCCTCGGCATCTGGGACTGCGTCGGCTCCGTGGCCGTCTTGGAGCGCAAGGCCCCGATCCCCGTGCCCGTCACCGGCACGGCCTACTTCGTGAGACACGCCGTGGCCGTCGACGAGCGCCGCGTCAAGTTCAAGGCGGCGCTGCTGGCGCAGGACATGCGCGGCTCGACCGACGGCGACGAGGACATCAAGGAGGTCTGGTTCCCGGGCTGCCACGGCGACGTCGGCGGAGGCTGGCCCGCCGCGGCCGAGAACCCCCTCGATCCCAACCAGCCCAAGAAGCTCTGGCAGCGCGTCAGGAACCTTTGCACCACGCGACGGGCCAAGGAGCCCTCTAGGGACGTGGCCTCGGACTACTTCCAGATGAGCGACGTGCCGCTGGCTTGGATGATCCGCGAGGTCGAGCTCGTCGGCGAGAGCCACCCGTCGGCGGCCGTCAAGTGGTCCAACAATGTCAACGGGTTCAAACGGCGGTTCAAGGAAAGAAGAGACCAGGCGCTCCGGGGCTTCATGCACGACTCGCTGAGCTTCGGCCGCGGCACGGGCTTCTTCAGGGTGCTGCTGTGGAGGTTTCTAGGTATGTAAGCGTCTCAACGTCTCAACGTCGACTTGTCCCCAACGTCGACTTGCCAATGATTAGTAAGCCGTGCTCACCTCTCGACTTCGGGCAGAATGGTTCCCCCTCATCACGCGCTGGGAGCTCGTGGGCAACCAGTGGTCAAACGTCCGTTTTCCCCTAAACATGGGCGACACGCGCGACATTCCCCACGACGCGGTTTTACACGAGTCGCTGCTCTGGCGACTGCACAAGGACCCGACATACTGCCCACGGAATAATCACGGGGAGCATCTGCCGCCTTGTCTCAAGCACAATGGCCTCGTTGCAGACGTCGAGCGTGTTGTTCAACCCCAGTGGCTGTCGGACCCGGACCATCAAACCTACACCTTTTCCAAGTCGACGACCAACGGTGCGCACAACGGTGCGCATACCAACGGCAACAATGGAGTTTAGGTGTTACGGTGTACTACCCGTTGGCTCCCTTAGGCCAACTTAATTAGCTACGCAATGGCAATACTCAATACTAGTACTACTACGATTACGCAGTTGCCGAATACCTAGCCATGACGTGCGACATGATTGCCGCCTTCCAACATCTTACCGCTACTAGGGGGGTCTCAAAGTCGACCCGTAATGCTGTGTATGCGGAACCCCCCTAGTACCAATAGTTAGGTCCCTCCCCGTGTAGAGCTCGGCGACCCTACTCCAGACGTCGGCGACCTCCAAGTCCAAGCGCATGTGCCGAGTCCCGCGCCACTTGATCATTGTGTGCTCATCTGTGGCCTCGTAGCTAAAGACGCAGGCATTTCCACCGGTTACGTTCCATATACTCATCCACTTTAGCTGCGGCATCTGGAGGGCAGCTACGCCGGCTTGAACCAAGAGGCAGGTCACGTGTGCACAGGGCTTCTTGTACACCAAGAGATGCGACGTCAACGAAAGCGATGTTAGACTTCCCCAGACCCAGGCCGGGTCTACAGCGGCAAAGAAATCCTGGGCGTCGACAATATTAGTGGCAGAGAGGCGGACTAGACGTAGGCTTCTCTCAGCCAAAGCTTGGCCAACAGCCGCATCTGGGGCTCCCATGAGCTTTGGACGGTGTGAAGTGTAGGTTCTAGACATGGAATAGGCGCGGCGGGCGGAGTGATAGTCCTCAAAGTCCTCGGACAGCGTCAACTCCCTCAGTGCCTTGGGCAACGCCTCTGTGATGACTCGGCAGTGGCCTACGCAATATAACAGATGAGTGACCAAGTCTTGCACGTAACAGCAGGCCGACGTACCTGGATCAAGGTAGGCGGGAGGAGGGCTATGGAGCGGCCACCATGGCTCGTATGTCACAGAGCCGAGGTTTGGCAAGCTGTGGAGGAGCCCGGCCACCGCTTCAGGCCAGAATGCGTGCTGGGTTTGCCGACGCAAGACAAAGCATCCGACGACTTGTACCTGCAGAAGATGACTGCCACAATCGGGCGACACACAATGAACCTGGCCGTAGAGATGGTCGATGCCGACCGGTAGCGTTCTGCGGTACCGGAAGATCGGCTCAAGGTGGCGTGGAAACTGGCCGCTAATCTCCAGCGTCAAGCTCCCTGGGGGGCAGGCGACTTGGTCCCGGTCCCAGGAGGTGAGCGCCTGCCACAGGCGAGTAATGGCCTGGAACGCATTAGAATGATGACTGTGACGGCTTGGAGGTTGCCTGCAGACGAGGCACGTGTCGCATCCGTCGTCGCTGAGCTCAATCTCGAGCCAGATGTGCTTGACAAGTCCCCTCTGGCGGACCACTAGCCGCCGAAAGTCGTGAAGCGAGTCCTGGGTGAGGCTGAGATAACGGTAAAGCCTCTTCTCGAAGAAGGGCTGCCAGTCCTTGCAGACAAGGGAATACTGCGACAGGCCGTGCTTCAGAACCATGCCGCGCTCTCGCGGAACCAGCACCTCGAAGACGGCGTAGCGGATTTCAGCCGGGAGCCGCTCCCACTGGGGCATGGTGTCCGTGGGTCCCATGTTTATCAGTGGTCGTCCAAGGCAGCTTCGTCGTCCAGGGCAGCTTCGTCGTCCAGGGCAGCTTCCAAGTCGGCTCGGTAGGCTTGGGTGGAGAGATGCTGATGATGCTGTGCAATATCCTTGAAGAGGCCGAGAAGGCCATCATTTCTAGGAAAATAAGAGGAGAATAGGCTTTGGGTGGCTGTCGGTAAAATTTCTCCGTCGTCTGTGATGGTTTTTTTGGGCCTCTTTTGCAATGGAGGACAATTGATTAGTAAGCCACGTTCCCCTCGGGTCTGCTTACCTACACCGCCGCCTTTTCCCAACCTCGACCTCGACCTCGGCCTGTCGTCTCTCTTCTCGACCTCGACCCCCGTGTCTCTTCACCACGAGAGACCAATGCGCGCCACCGCCGCAGCGCGCCTCCTGCAACAGTCCACGCGCGCACCCGCTGCGAGAATGGCCTCGCACAGCCCGCCGGCCTCTGCGCCCGCGCCGTCGGAAGAGCTCATCTGTACGCCCACCAAAGATGCCCCATCCCCCCCCCCCCTCCAATGATATATATATCCCAATGCTGACCCGCGCAACAGACGCCCCGGCAGGCCAAGCCCCCCAATTCACCCGCTCCACCCTCTCCCGGCACGCCCTCGACCCGGCCTCGCCCATCGCCCAGTTCCACGCCTGGTTCGCCGCCGCCGCCGACGCCGTGCCCCAGGCCGAGGCCTGCACCCTCTCTACCGCCGCCCTCCCCTCGGGCCGCGTCTCGTCGCGCATCGTCTACCTCAAGGAGCTCGACGCCCGCGGCGGCTTCGTCGTCTACTCCAACCTCGCCACCTCGCGCAAGGCCGCCGACCTCGCCTCTAACCCGCACGCCGCCCTCGCTTTCTACTGGCCCGCCCTGCAGCGCCAGGTCCGCGTCGAGGGCGTCGCCGAGCCCTGCCCCCGCGACCGCTCCCAGGCCTACTTTGACACCCGCGTCCGCGGGAGCCGCATCGGCGCCTGGGCCAGTCGCCAGAGCCAGGTTCTGGAGCCCCGGGGCGACGGCGACGATGGCCGCGCCCAGCTCGACGAGTGGGTCGCCGAGGCTGAGAAGCGCTTCGAGGGCCAAGACAAGATTCCCCTTCCCGACTTCTGGGGGGGGCTCAGGATCGTCCCCACCACCGTCGAGTTTTGGCAGGGCAGGGATAGCCGCCTCCACGACCGTTTCGTCTACGAGTGGCGCGACGGCAAAGACGGCAGAGACGACGGAGACGACAGAGACGACAGAGACGACAGAGACGACAAAGACGGCAAAGACGGCATAGACGGCCACTGGCAATTGAGTCGCCTGAGTCCGTGAGCAAGAGCGAGGGTCAATGGGGCACTGTCCAAACACACACAAAGCACGTAAACAACCTCGTCGAGGGCCGACGCCACCTCATTGTGCGCCAAGTCTTCGATATACATGCCGCGCCCGACAGTGACGCAGATCCTCAACATCATTAGGCACACCTCCAACCAAGCTAACAGCCACCAGGTATCGACGCAACAGTCTACGGATATTACATACAAGAATAGACATCAGAAAAGTGTCCATAGCTAAGCAGTCCCGAAAATGACTTGTCAAAGAACCCACTCGCCGAGAAGACGCCCTTTTCGCCCGAGTATTATGTGGGCAGAAGTTCCAGAACCCGTGTGATCAAAACGCCGTGCCAATGCGAGTCAAGTCAGGCCAACTTGAGATGCGCCACAGGAGAAAGCTCACAATGTGGCAATTCAACAAATCGCAAAAATCTCGTCGCACAAAATCAAGCCGACTGCATCCGTGGCCAACGTTGCCTTCTTTACATGTCGGTGACGGGAGATACCACCAGGTTGGGCAGGAGTCGCGGCCCCAGCACCATGGCGCTGGGAACAGCCGTCATGGAGCGGCTGTGGCCGGGCACAAAGACGTCGTCGTCGCCGCTGGAGATGCTCACGGGAGGCGTCTGCTCGCGGAGCTCGGCGTGCCTCTGCTGGGCGGCGAGCTGCATGTCCACCATGGCGTCGGCGAGGTAGTCTTCGTCGCACAGGGGCATGATCCTGTAGTCGAGCGACTCCATGATGCACCGCTCCGTGGCGTTGAGCTGGCCGTGGGACCACATGGCCCTGCCCCAGTCGAGGCAGTAAAACTGCGTAGGCTGCTGGGGGTCCTGGGTGAACTTGACGGCGATGACGAGGGCGGCAAGGATGATGAGCTCGGGCTTGACCGAGTCGATGTGCAGCATCTGCTGCTGCTGGGCCTGGTAGAGCAGAGACGTGGGGAGGGTGTGGCGCTTCGACGACGGGAGAGCGGCACCGACGACGCTGGAGAGCAGAGGACAGCAGAGGCGCCAGGCACGAGCAAACTTGGAGTCGAGGCTGTCTAGGACGCAAACGGCGAGGGCGACGGTCTCGAGGGGGAGGTCGGCGCGGGAGAGCATGCCCTGAACGAGGGTGACCGAGGCGGTGGCGAGCGATGCCGACGACGGGATCAGGTTGACCAGGTGAATGGCGGGACCTGCAGCATCACGAGGTTAGAATGCGCGCTGTGCGCCGCAAACCCTCCTTTTGGGGCTTGGGCTTGGCATTCCGGAAGAGCAAGTCAACGTACCCAGGTATCGGGCCTGGAGCGGCTCGCCATGGCCGAGGGTCGGGGACGTCGAGAGAGAGCGAGCGGCGGCCACGGCAGCGGCCTCCTTGTAGGTCGGGGGCGGTGTGGGTAGGTTGGAGAGGGGGCGGTAGGTGAGATATTTGAAGGTCGAGGCGTCGTCGTCATCGTCGTCGTCTTGGTGATTCACGTGGAGCTTAGCGTTGCGGTGGCTGGCGAGAGCGATGGCCTGGGGCTTGTTGGGACGCTGCATCTCGCCTGGGTGCTCGTGCAAGGCTTCCGGGGGACCTCAATCGACAGCGGGGAGGGTCCTGGACCATGTTTCGGCGTTTTGCGGCTCGACAGCTTGTGACTGACTTCCTTCTCTTGCCACCGCTGCGATCCTCGACGGACAGATTTGCGTCGGCGAGGGACGGTCGCAGGCTCCGACGAGAAATAGGTCCAAGGACTGGTAGAATGCGAGCCCGTCCGAAGCCGAGTCGCGATCGTAACTAGGCTTAGACACGGGAAGCACGCAGGGGCCCGGCGAGGAAAACGTGGTGGGAAACCGAGGGTCAAAGGGAGAAGGCGGCGCGAACGAGAGACTCAGACTCTCGACAGAGTGTGAAGGAGGGAGAGGGGGGGAGATGGTAAAGGAGTGAGTGAGAGCAGAGAGAGAGGATGGACAGAGATGCGGGAGCAGGAGGAAGAAAAAGGGGGGAGGCGGTGTATGTACAAGTCACAAGTACTTCGTACCGACCCCGTATGCAAGCGAGCGCAAACACGAGAAGAGAGGGGAACCTGCAGGGAAGAAGGAAGCGAGGTGGTGGTGGCCGTTGGTTGATGAAAAAAAAGGGGTCCTTCTTTCCTTGGATGACGACGATTATGATGATGATTATGATTAGGTATGAATGGAGAGGAGAGGTGGGGGCACCAAGGAATTGAAAGAGCTGCTGCTGCTCGGCTTTTGTCCTCGTCCCGAGATACAAGAGCAATGGTAACAACGAGAATACCTAGGTAGGCAAGAGAGCCAGCAATGCCATCATGGCCCTCGATCCATGCTCAATTTTATTATGTAGCTCAGGGGGGCGCGCGGCCAAGCCCAGCGAGCCAAGCAGATGCCGCCAAGGCGGTGGAGGCGGTGCCAGGAACACCGGCCGGTCTCTTCGCGGTACTTTGCACAGGCGTCGTGACTGCTCTGGCACAAGCGAGGAGCCCAAGCGCCTTGGACCTGGTGAACCATCGGGGCAGGAACATGCGGAACGGATACACGCATATGCTCCTCGACGGTGCCCATCAGCCTCGACGCGCCCATCAGCCTCGACTTGAGGTTCGACCAGTGACGACGTTGCTTGCTTCTTTTCCCCATGTCCTGCGCGCACATGGTCGAACGCCCAGGGCGGCAACGGACAGACAGCTACGGCCAAGCATGGCCAGCCAGGCGGCTGAGACATTGTCCGCCGCCGGCCTCTCCGCGGTCTGAGACACGAGCGGGGGCGTGTCGCTGGAAAAGCTCGTAATGGTGGGCATGCCGCCGTGGTCGGTCAGTGTAGGCGCATGTGCCGCGCCGGGCGCCTCTCCGCTCCGTCGGCCGGGGCAACGCGCCGAAGCACACGTGCGCGGGTGCTGAGGTAGTCTGGTGCTGGTGCTGGTCTGGTGCTGGTGCTGGTTGCTGGTGCTGGTGCTGGTCTGGTGCTGGTCTGGTGCTGGTGCTGGCTGGCTAGCTAGTTGCAGTGATGCAGTCGGCTTGCTTCTTTCCTACCGTGCCTGGTAGATGTCAATAGATTCGTTTGCACACACCGCTTTGAACAGCCAACCCGACTTCCAATCTCTGTCGAGCCACCTGAACTGCCGTGCCATCTGTCGTGCGGATAGAGACTGTATGTATGTATCCGTTTCATACATTTATCCATTCCTGGGCCCCCGGTTGGCTGTAGAGTATTCTTATATCCGTATACTCTGTATGTACATACAGAGGTTATCCATCCCATGCCGTCACTTTTCCTACTTTTCCTAGTCAACCTCGTGCCTGCCCGCACATGTAAATCAGGCAACTTGCAAGACGCGTTGGTGGCCTGTAGATGGATGCCCGAGGTGGAGACGGGTCCTCTCTCATGCATGTCAGCGGCATTGTCAATGCTCACTCTCCCTGTCTTCTTCTTCTTCTTCCCCTTCTTCTCCTCCTCCTCTGCTCTTCCACCTCCTCCATGACTTTGTACCTGGTCAACTGCCGGCAAATAACTCTCTGTCTCTGTCGGCGCATGTACCGGGTACGTGCGCTATACTTGGTACTACTAGTATCAGTATTGAAGCTCATGGCCCCCAATCGAGAGACACACACCACCACCTCCAGCTCTGCTCTTCTGCATGCATCGGCATATAAGCGCATGCGCGACAAGTTCTATGCCGTTGCCTGCTGCCTTTCTGGTCATGCTGCGCCGTTCAGCCCCCAATGCATCATGCCCCTCTCACCAGCCGTCTGCAACTAACTATTCGTAACTCGTAGTTACTTCGTAGTTAGATGAACATGGCCTCTTTTCAACGACACGGTATTAATGTCGAGGTGGAAAATGCACACATTCGAGAGACGGAGAGACCAGAGAGACTTGACATTTCACACGTCATGGCTCGCATCATCACCTTCACCACTGCACTGCACACACCCTCCCTCGCCGCCCCGCCTGACGTCACTGGCTCAGGCTCTTGTCGACATGACATTCC
The DNA here is from genome assembly GCA_012934285.1 of Ophiocordyceps sinensis. Classification (NCBI taxonomy): domain Eukaryota; kingdom Fungi; phylum Ascomycota; class Sordariomycetes; order Hypocreales; family Ophiocordycipitaceae; genus Ophiocordyceps; species Ophiocordyceps sinensis. The sequence goes on along the minus strand of JAAVMX010000001.1, from coordinate 23,028,789 downwards.
CGTCGGTGTGCGACACAACAGCGTAGCAGCTCAGATCTCATTTTCGTCTGCTATACGAATACTTCGTACGAATACATACCTATGGTACGGATACTGATATGTCGCCGCCAGTCTGCCAATTAAATCCCCCCGTCACTCCCAGAACGACGCATTACCCAACGGGCTGATCCCGTGTCTTGTCTCGTTCGACCAGCGACGGCATTACACACCATGATTTGTAATGAGTTGTTGCATGATAATCATCGAGTTCCAGACCGAGTTCCATGCCATCCGCATCGTCGTCGTCAGCGAGCACGCGTCGACCGTAGTCGGCAAGCCATGCTCGCCGTTGCCCCGGCCCCCCCAGGAAATAACAATCCAATCCCCGACCAGTCCTTGGAGCCGCGGTGCGGTCGACCTGCCTGCCTCGCCGACTCGTTGCCGAGTCCGTAACCAGCTCATGATTAGAGAATGACGGGAGCCACCACTTCAAAGGTCACTGTCAGCTTGTTTCTCATCTCTCACCCCAAGGCGCCCCTTTCGACAACTGCTTCAACTCACCTTGACTAGCCACCGACTGAATCAGGCCCACCTGCCCGGCGTCAATGAACGAGTTCAGGCCCACGCCGCCAATGTTGCCGAGCGCGCCCAGCTGAACGACGTTCAAGGCCGCCCTCGACAAGTCGACGCCCCCAAAGGCGCCAACGTCGGCCACGGCCAGGAGTGTCTGCAGCTGCTGAAACTGCAGCAGCGCGTTGATGTCAAAGACATTTGCCGTAAACAGGTTTTGGAAAGCGCCCACGTTGAAGCCGTTGTTGATGGCCAGGCCCTGGAAGGCCTCGAGGTTGAGCGAGTTGATCTTGAGCAGGTAGTTGAGGTCCCGCTGGTTGAAGACGAGGTTGTTAAAGGGCCTGGCGTCAAAGGATCTACGGCCCTCGAGCGCCCCTGGGCTGCTCGAGTTGGGCACCGGCACCGGCGCCGGGGCGGGGACGGCGAGGGCGAGGGCGGCAAAGGCACCGGCCAAGAAGGCGGAAAGCTTCATGTTGGCAGATGGGATTCAAGAGTCGATGTATTTGAGATTAATAATAGAAAAGGTGGATTAAGAATGACCGCAGCGGAGCACAGCTCGACAATGGTCGGCACGAATAGGACGGACACAAGCGACGAAGCAACGAGTTGATCACAGCTCTGGGCCAGACAGATCAGCACATGTCCTGCGTCGCACGGGACCAAACCATCACGTACCTCTGCGTGACCGAGGGAAGGCGGGAGAAGGGGGTGGGTTGGTGGTTTCGAGGGAGCGTGTTGTCGTCGATGAGCATCACTCCACGGACATGCCCATCTTTATACAGCCTCGCAGCTGCCCTCAACGGGTCCATGATGCAGTTTGCCTTGGTCTCATCAAGCGCAGCTCCGGCCCCGCATACAATAGCACGGACACGGTGCCACCCGTGTGCAGCCCGTTTCATCGGAATCAGCTCCCACTCCCGGATCAGGCGCTGCAGCGCACAAAGAGTCATCGTGCCATGCTCTCCGGACGGCCGATCCTGCTAGATTCGCCGTTGCGAGGGGGGCAAGGAGAGAGACGCATAGATGGACACGGCATGGAAGCGGATAGAAACTGGCCGAGGAAATGCCAAGGTCCAAGATGAGACGAAGGAGGCATCGTACGAAGCGTTGGCTTGGTTCACCTGGACAGCTTCCAGGGATGCTGTTGATGCCGAGGTGGTTGTCCATGCCGCCAGTGCGTGGGGGGGGGCACGCCCATGGGCAGAGTGGGCAAAGCACGCATGATCGGACGCTTGTACGTCCGTTCGTCTTGTGGTTGATCGCTCTCGGAGCCGGTGTCCCGGGGGGGAGGCGAGGCGAGGCGGGAGAACCAAGCCACTTTCATTTTGCGTGTCCAAACGGCGGCGCGTCAAGCAACAGACTCTCTCACTCTCAAGAGGGTTCGACAACATCAGACCCAGAGCAGTGTGCAAGAGCGTCTCAACCTTGGTCTCGACTTTGCGCACAGATTCCCGCGCCCGCCCCCCTCAAGCCCAGCGCACGGAAGCAACCGCAAGCAGCGCGGGGTTGAGGGGGGGGCAGGTGACGCGCTGGACCTGGGCCGTTGGGCAGGAAAAGCCGGGGCAGCGATGACACACAGGGACGTGTTTGAGGCGTATAGTTTGTCTGATGGAGACGGATCGAGGCCAAACCAAACCCAGACAAGCCGACCCCTGAGCCCTGGCAGGCTTGCGGGCCGGCAGTCGGGACGAACAAGGCAGTGCGTTCGGCATGGCGTCATTGTCGGGGACGCTTGTGCTGTCGCCTCTTTGTCGCCCATTGCCTTGTCGTCGTCGCACGTTGAGGAGGAAGAGAAGTTGGGAACAATACGTACCTGAGTATTCGTACTTCGTATTCGTACTTCGTACAGCGAGACGTCGTTTTCTGCCACGTCACCGCCGGGGTAGGTAATTGTTAGTGAGCCTTACGCTTTCACCGCTTTCTTCACACCCAAGGTGTCGGATCTGCTCTTCCCTCTACCCCTGCCCTCGGCATGAGTGATCCCGGGGCCATGTGCATAAAGTGAGGGCATACTTCGTACGAAGTACGAATACGCACTTTGTAGCCGCCCACCGCGACACCTATTCTTGTCACGATTCACGTCCCCAGAAAGAACAAACGCAGTCAAACTGTGGCGAGACATTGTAGTCACAAGCATCCAAGATCGCAGTCACGTGCATCCAAGACAGCAGTCTCATTCAAACTCGCGCCACGTTTCGTGTCCGAATAGAACTCATCCCCCTGCCGAATTTATTATCAATGAGCTAAATACAAAGCTGAATAGCCTAGTCTGAGTGCGTGGGGTCTCATCGAGTGTGCCAAATTCATGTTCCTTTCTCGGCAGTGCCTCAAACGCCACGATGATCCCCGACATGTCTTCCCATCTTCCTTTCGCCACACAAGGAAACGGGGCTAGCCTTCTCATGGACACTATACCGTCCTCACCCTCTGCGGGCTCGCCCATGGCTGGCTGTACCCCGCGAGGGCAAGGGGGAGAAACCCTCGAGGCTGCCCGTGCCGTCCCCCCCCTGAGCGTCTCAGTCCTCCGAAGTGGGTGCAGCATCAACGTTGCGCTTAGAATACACCTGCTCGTTGTCAGTCGGGTTATCCATGGTGGGCAGGAAAGGGGCATTGTCACGTACCCACACCGTTGAAGCCGCCCACGTTGGCCACGTTGGCCACGTTGGCCAAGTTGGCAAAGTTGAGGTTGCCGAGGTTGTTGAGGTTCTGCAGGTTCAGCGCTCTCAGGTCAATGTTGTTCACGGCAAAGCAGTTGCCCAGGGCGGCGACGAGGAATTGGTTGTTGACGTTGGGCAGCGACGATATGATGGCCATGGAGTTGAGGGCGTTGAAAACACCCAGCTGCTGCACGAAGCCCAAGTTGCCGACGTTTTGCACCGACAAGGCGTTGCCAAGCTCCAGGTTGACCCCATTCGCTATCTGGTGAATCTGGGCAGCCAGCAATAGCTGGTCGTTGAGCTGGTTCTGGAACTGGTTCTGGTTGTTGTCGTTGTTGTTGTCATTGTTATTATTCTCATTGTTGTTATTCCTGTTGTTGTCGTTCTGGTTGTCGTTCTGGTTGTTCCTGTTGTCTTCGTTCTGGTTGTCGTTCTGGTTGTTCCTGTTGTCTTCGTTCTGGTTGTCGTTCTGGTTGTTCCTGTTGTCTTCGTTCTGGTTGTCGTCGTTCTGGTTGTTCTGGTTGTTGTTGTTCTTGTTCTTGTTCTCGTTGTCATTTTTGTTGGCGTTCTGCTGCTGCTGCTGATCGTCGCGGTCCTGCTGGCCCTGCTTGCCCTGCTGGCCCTGCTTGCCCTCCTTCTGCTGGCCTTTCTCAGCCTCCTTGTTATTGCCCTTCTCGGCCTGGTCCGCCTTCTTGGCCTCCGCCTTCTTCTTTTCCGCTTCCTTCTTCTTCTTCTCCTCGGCGTTCTCGCCCGCCTTCTTCTGGGATTCAGCCTCGCCGCCGTCTGCGGCGGATGCCTTGGCCGCCTCTTGCGCCCGACGGAACACACTACCCTGTCCGGCCAGCGACTGCATCTGCGTGTCGCGCCCAGCCAGCTGAGCAGGAATGGTGACAGCTGACACCAGGCCAGCGGCGAAGAGAAGCACACAGGCAGACTTCATTGTGATTGTTCGGGAAGGGAATGTGAATGTGTGGGAAAGAGAGAAATAGATGTGTGTGTGTGTGTCGATATCACGGGGATGGTAATTAAGAAATAGAGATTTGGAAATTAATCAAAGAGCACAGCTCCTTTCAGGATTGAAGGAGATGAGGGAAATTAAAGGCGTTTAGAGTGAATGGTGGTGAAGAGGTAGAGAGGAGAAGGGTAGCATGGGAGGCGCGAGGCCAGCCTAATATAGCCGAGCAGAGGCCCCTCGGATAGCAACTGGCTCTCAAGCTTCAGACCAGATGCCTTCTTGCCCCGCGAGCAGACGTCATGCTGAGCCCAGAGGCCAGCATGGCCGACTTTAGCTCACATGAGACCGGACTGATCCCTTCCCAGCCCCGTAAACGCCGCCCGAGGCAGACACAGGCGAGGCGGAGGAAGGGAAGGGGGTGGAGAGGAAGGAGAGAGAAGCTCCATGTCGATTTCACCCAAAAGCTTGTTGAGATCCGACTTCTGCGACGCGGTACGAAGTAGATGCCGGGCCTGTAGGATACCGAGACAGGCACACCTGGGAGGCAACGCACGAGACCACATATGATTGTCGCGCGCCGCCTATTGCCGGCCCCCGCCAAGACGTCGGATGGGGGACCTGGCGCTAGGCCGGGTCCGGGATGGCGGGGCCCGGCGCCGGACCCCCTGCCATGTCTCCGACGTCCGATCGTCCGGTTTGCGCAAAAGCCGCCAGCCAAAAAATGCCCGATAGCAGACAGACATCGCCACGCCAGAGAGCAGGAACGGGTCTGTGTTCCTTAAGCTCCTTGGCAAGTCTGATGTTCGGATTGGTGCGGAATAGACTCCCAGGGCGTCACTGGGTGAGACGAGTGTGGCGGGAGATGGCGCCCTCTCCAGCTCCCGTTGAATGGGCTTCTTCCTGAATCCGAATGGTGCGATTCTTGGCCACACAGAGTCCGTGAGCATCCCATCTCTGCCCGCCCGTCCCGCAAGGTAGGTTGTGTGCTGGCCAGATGCCAATCATCTCGAGCCTCTGATGCACCCTCATCACTATGTCTTGGCCGCATCCTCAAAAGTTCCTTTGCATGAAAATCGTCCCCCGCATTGTCGGCAGGGAGGACATCCGATTGCTTGCGCGCACCCATCATTCATCTCGCACTGCACGGGGGGTGCGCCGCCGCCGCCGCCGCCGTCTTGAAACCCATCCATGGGGGCAATGTATTTATGGACTAGCCTTCCATCTTTGTCACCTATCAGCCCGTTTGCCCGTCTCGTCGTTCTTGGGCCGAAACCCTAGCCACTCTCCCAAGATGCCTCCAGGCTTGGGCACAGGGCACTCTCTCCTCGTTTGTCCAGTGGCGTCGCAGGAGCCGTCGTCGGTGGGCTGGCCGAACTGCACAATGGCATTCTTGGATTCTGGCGCCTCAATCTTCTTCCACCTCTTGCGTCGACCGTTGTCGTCGACAATCACCTCTCCATCGGCAAACCTTGTTCGTGGCACCGGGCAGGGCAGGACGTGGGGCAGCGCAACGACGAAGAAGCTGGCGACGACGGTCGTGGCGAAGAGCGAGGAGGTCATGCGAGACCTGGGGTGAAGATGGGGCGGCATGATCCCCTCGCTCGAGCTTGGTGTTGTCGAGGCCACGGGATCAAGGCGGACTCGATTCGCGGGTTAGCGAGCCGCCGGCCGGTAGCTGACGTGGGGTTCGGTCCTCACGTTATGACGGCAACATGTTCCTCGTCGCCGCGTCAAGGGAGCTGCGCCAGGATCGGCCTTGGCGTGTGTTGCAGAGATGGGTTTGGCGAGGAAGTTTGGGCGTTGCGTTGTCTTTGCAATTTTGCCTGGCGCGGCGAGCGTAATTGGATCCCGGGGCTTTCCATTGGCTGGACTTTGTCGTGGCTGGAGTCGGAGAAACAGATAATCCCGCGTACTCCCCCTTCCCACCGCCAAATGACGGCGGTATGGTATGTACAGGCGACTTGAGACTTGGATACCCCACATGGCGCTTCTGGATAAGAGACCTCGGTCAGATGTGCGGACAACGCCCATTAGCGAGTACAGCACCTGCAGCTCCCCACTGTCCCTCTAGTACTCTCTACCTGCATTGCGCAGTGAAGAGCGAAGCCACTCGCCGCCAGCCCTCCCGACGCCAAAACTCTCGACTTCGCAAGCACGATTTCGCCGACTTTTCTTCCAACCACCCGCCTGGCATTCACCGCCTCCCCTCGGCTCTGCCACCCGACCATCATCTACGCATTTTCAAACACAAACACGCATCCAACACTGCTTCGTCTTGTCGGAAAGGTCCCCGTCTGCCTCACGCCTTGTCGGGGACACCGCGCGCAACAGGATCGATCGAGCTCGCAACATGTTATGAAAACCCGTCTTGACGCCAACCTTAGTGCACGCGGTCGCCGCGCCTCGGTCGCCGTCATCGACCCGGGCCCAACATGAGCGATCTCGACAGGTTGCGTCTTCCCCCGCCCGTCGTCGTCGTCTGCCACGCGTCCACGCCGCTGACCTTGGTTGCGCAGGGCCATCGCACAGCTGCGCGCATGCCGTCCCATCCCCGAGCCTCAGGTGCGAGAACTCTGCCATCGGGCCCGCGAGCTTCTGATTGAAGAGGGCAACGTGGTGACGGTCACGGCGCCTGTAACGGTGCGTCGCTTTCCGCATTATCCGCCAGCGCTCCGCCTCTTGCTGACTGCGACTCCAGATATGCGGCGACATCCACGGCCAGTTCCATGACCTGATGGAGCTGTTTCGCGTCGGCGGCGACGTCCCAGACACAAACTATCTCTTCATGGGTAGGCCCCCTCGCCCCCCCCCCCCCTGACCGTTGCCTGGGTTTGCTGACGGAACCCATGTCGACAGGCGACTTTGTCGACCGTGGTTTCTACTCGCTCGAATCCTTTCTCCTCCTTCTTTGCCTCAAAGTACGATACCCCGACCGCATGACGTTGATCCGCGGCAACCATGAATCTCGCCAAATCACGACAGTTTACGGCTTCTACGACGAATGTGTGCGCAAGTACGGCAGCGCCAACGTGTGGCGCTATTGCTGCGACGTCTTCGATTATCTGGCCCTCGGCGCCATTGTCCTCGGCGCGTCAAACACCCTGTCCCCCGGCCAGATGCCCGTTGACGACGACACCGAGATCGAGGTGTGCGACCAGAACGGCGCCGTCATGAGCCGCTTCTCCCGCCAGTCCGACCAGCTCATGGACAGCATACGCGACCAGGCCCCGAGCCCCTCGAACCCGAGTTCCAACGGCACCGGCGACAAGACGGGCCCGCCCGGGTCCGGCGCGTCGGGCGACAGCGGCGGCAGCGTGGGCAACCCCGCGGGGGCCGTGCTGTGCGTTCACGGCGGGCTGAGTCCGCTCATTGACTCTGTAGACAAGATCCGACTCATTGACCGGAAGCAAGAGGTTCCCCACGAGGGCGCCATGTGCGACCTGCTGTGGTCCGACCCCGACGACATCGACGGCTGGGGCCTCTCGCCACGCGGCGCGGGCTTTCTCTTTGGCGCCGATATTGTCAGGGTCTTCAATCACCGCAACGACCTGAGCCTCATTGCCCGGGCCCACCAGCTCGTCATGGAGGGCTTCAAGGAGATGTTTGACGCGTCCATTGTCACCGTCTGGTCCGCCCCCAACTACTGCTACCGCTGCGGCAACGTGGCGGCCGTCCTGGAGCTGTGCGAGGACAACTCGGGCACGGGCGTCTTTGCCCGCAGCAACGGCGACGTCGGCCGCAGCAACGGCGGCGTCATGCTCGAGTCGGACGATGCCGCCGCCGCCGGGCCCGGTGGAGATTCCGCCGTCGCGGCCGCCCGCAACGGGCCCGCCCGGCGCTACCGCGTCTTTCAGGCGGCGCCGCAGGACTCGCGCGGGATGCCGGCCAAGAAGCCGGTTGCCGACTACTTTTTGTAGCCAGACGAGTCGAGTGCGTGTGTGTGGGGGAGGGTGGTGGATGTGTTAAAAGGCCGAACGGGGAGGGTGGTCGGGACAGACGAGCGAGGCTCGTCGGCCTCGAGTCGTGCTTCCCCCTCTGTGAATTTCCGTCCGCGGGGCATGCCAGGATACTTCGCTTATATGGATGGAATGGTGGAATGGTCAGCGGGTGGCAGGGCCCCGACGACTTCATTTTGGCCCCCTGCTTCTAGACAAGAATAAATTCCCTTTTAATTTTCACACATGTCGTGAACCATGAGACACGTTTGCTTGCTGTACACGACGCACATAAGAGTTGTATATATATCTGAGTTCTTTTTGTTCAAGGGAAGTAGATGGTATAGCATAACCGACTTCGGCCCGCCGACGGTTGCCCCTGGCGCCACCTCGTCTACATCAAACTTTTTTTCTAAGCCGTCGAGCCTTTGCACCCCAAACTCCAACTCTAAATAACGGACGTGAACGCAGCCCAGCAGCGATACCGGCCGACGACGGGAAAGTGGAACGAGAGGAGGGAGAATGAGGGGAGACAAAAAAGTAAGCAAGCCTCGCAGGACCAAGAGAACAGCTGATTATGCGATCCCAGAGAGCTCGCTACACCACGGCATACCCCCCGTTATTCCTACCCTCCCATTTTGGCTCATTGGTTGCCTGGCGGCCAGCCTTCCACAGCCCATCGAGCTTCTCACTCATGGCTTCCAGAATTGCGTTCATGTGCTTGATGGATAGTTCGGGACCGGGAAAGTGCTCGTTGTACAACTCCACGACGTCGGAGCGGAACCGCCGCGAGCGAGCAGGCGCATCTCGCAAGCCCTCCCTGGTGAGGAGTGGCGGCAGGCAATCGTGATAACCATTCAGTTCCGCCATCAAAACGAATTGAGAAGCCGCCAGTCCTTTGAGACCGTCATAGGTGAGGGCACCAAAATAGCGCTCTTCCCATGGGAGGGGCTCCAAGTCATCGCTCCTGTCGGCGGGGATAGGGGTTCTGGCAGCAGGAGAGGGAAGTGGAGGATGGCGTGACCGCGGTCCAGAACAAGGTGGTGAGCGTGGCGATTTAGGTGTGAGTGCAGATGGTGCTAGTGCCGGTATTGAAGCCTTTGCTGATGAAGGAGCCTTTGCGGGGGGTGAAGCTTTTGCTGAGGAAGGAGCCCTTGCGGTGGGTGAAGCCTTTTCTGACGAAGAAGCCTTTGCGGGGGGTGAAGCCTTGGCTGATGTTGAGGCCTTCCCTTTTGTCAAGGCCTCAGCCAAAATGCCCGGCTGAGTCGGAGGAATCGTCCTGGGAACCTGCGGCAAGGCCAGTGGAGAAACCCGACGGACTGGCGCCGGTGGTGGAGGTCGTTTCCCCTGGTCGCGAGCTCCGGCCCCGGGTGTTGCTTTAGGGCCAGCGGATGGCGTCGGGGCCTCGACCTTGCGACGCTTCCCAGATACTTGCCTCTCTGATTGATCGTTTCGTGTTTCCGCCTCAACCGCTGCCGCCCTCTTTCCGTCCCTGTTTATGCCCAGATGAGCTGCTGTGGTCGTGGCCTCCTCGGCCTCACCCCCGCCTCTGATGGCCGAGGTCTTGTCCGATCGTTTCTTAGTTTCACTCGGCTTGCTCTGCGAGAGGCTCTGCTGGCTGGAAGGGCGTGGTGATGGAGGACAGGCAATTCCGACACCGCCAGCATCGCCTCCAGTGACGGCTGCAGGGGCTGCATCTGAGGCGTCGGCGCTCGTTGGGTCCGGCCGGGGATCAGCTTCGTATTCGCGGCGGTGCTCATCCTTGTCCGATGCAGATCCCGCAGCTTGATTCCTTGCCGCACTTTGCCCCGATCGGTCGTGTACCGACGACTCATGGTCATCCCGGCGCTCTGCCTCATTTGCGCCATCATTCGTCGAGGGTGTGAGCTTTTCGACAGGCTGCTGGCCAGGGTCTTGGCCGTTTCCATGTTTTTCCCTCGTCTCGTGGCTCCCAGTTGCGACGTCCGTCTTTCCTTGCGAGGGTGGCAGGGATACTGCCTCATCCCGCCTCAGCTTCGCGGCTGTTCTCCGCTTTGGCGCACGCTGCTCCTCCCCGTTTTCGGTTGCTTTCCGCTTCGCCATCTTGTTGTATCTTTTCCGGGTCCTGACTTGCCCGTGAATATCCCGAGGTTATCAGGGCTGCTTCGTCGCCGAGTTCCGCCTGGCTTTGGGGCAGGTTCGCTATTCTTTCCCAGGTTGTCGTCCTTCTGTGAATGCAGGATGGTGCTTGAAACTCAACATAGCAGGCAAAGCCGAGAGGGTTTGTCCTCTTATTCAGTCCCGTTCGTGACGTGACCAAAGGCTGTCCATCCCAGGTGCCGTGAGGCCAGAGCGCCCTCCATTGCTTTCCGGCTCCGAGAGACGTTGCTGCTGATCGCCCATCGGCGTTTGAATGTTTCCCACTCATTGTCTTCGCTTTGTGCCGCGTTCGAATAACCATTGTCGAGTCCCGACGGCGATGCTTTGTTGCGTCCCGGCCACAATGCAATGCTTCGCCCATTCAACCCACCATTTGCTTTGACGAATTTTGGCCTAATCCGTGCAAACGTCGGCAAGCGCTGTCCCAGCAACAATGGCAAAATGGGTATCAATGCAGCCTTCGACTGCGACTCAATGAGGGAGAAGAAGAAAGGCACCCTAACGGCCATGCCCTCTCTCCATGTCGGGGTCGCAGTCGCCTCGCAGTCGCCGGTACGTACCTATGAGGCCTTCACCTTCCTCGCCTCTTCCCCCCTCGCCTAAGTCCCCCTCCACAACGCAGGTACCTCCAGGGAAGCTCCTTTGAAGAAGGTACAGCAAGTCTGCTGTCCTCCTCCTCTCTCGTCCCTTGTTCCCTTGTCCTATTTCTTTCTCCTCCGCGTACTCCTCCGCGTACTCCTCCTCCTCTCGCCTCGGTCCCTCCACCATCACCAAGCAAGCAAATTCTCCCTCCCACTCGCCTCTCGCTCTGGCCTCGTTGCAGCGCTGTCAACCGTCCTCCTCTCACCTCGGTCCCTCCCACACTTCGCCCATCTCCCGCTGTCAATCATTCCATTCACTCCAGCTCACGCTGCGACTTGTCTGTCTCTCTCTCTCTCTTAGCAGCAGCAGCAGCTAACCACTACCGTAACAGGAGGATAAACGGGGACACACATGATCGAGAACACGTCAGACGAAGGATGCACCAACATCTCCAAGCCATGCAGCAAATGGCGGCCGTCAGGCGCCGACTGTCCGTCCTCTAGGAGGGAGGTGACGTTTCTCTGCATGGCGGATTGACAGGCGAACTCGGGCGCTGTGCGGGGACGTGACTCACGCTGCCCGACTTGTCTGTCTCTCTCTCTCTTAGCAGCAGCAGCAGCTAAGCCACTGCCGCAGCAGAAACATGACTCGCGAAGGACGGGAGAATCTCCGCCTCCGAATGCTAGAATATCTGCGCGCCATGAAGGACATGGCCGAATCCGAGGTCGACTGGCCGCACTCCAAGACGGAGACCCGCTGGAAGACGTCGCTGCCGTCGTCCAATTCAACGCCACGATGGTCACGGTGCGTCACGCAAGAGAGGCGTACTGCCGCGCGTTCATCGATTTCCATTTCGGCGCGGACCATTGAGCCACGGATGCGCGCATCAAGCCTGAGCCCTCTTCAAGCGCCTCTTCAAGCGCCTCTTCAAGCGCCTCTCTTCCATCGGCGCCTGCGGATATTGAACCCTGCATCGTCGCATGGTTTGTGGGCAATTAGATCGAAACCTTAAAAGGTTAACCGGGATGGCGTTCAACGGCGGCTGTTGAAGCGAAGCCGCCATCCCTGCATCCACTAGCGTGTAGCTTGAGTATCGCATCGGAACGGAGCTGGTAGAATAACGCGGTGGATGGGGCCTGGTGTACGTAGTCGGCACGGTGTCCTCTGCCACGCCTATTTAAGCTGGCCCGAGGGACACCTAGCCCCCGCAGAACACATATATAGATCAACAGACTTTACATACCTTGATTTGACCCTTTTCCCCGTGCCTAGTGCCGCGAGCCCCCGCGGGTTGATGCGACATTGAGCTTGATGTCAAATGTTTCGTTTCCCCCAAATGCCCTCATAGTCCTGGCCTGTGAATGCGCCGCGTCGTCGACATGTCTCCAAACCAGTGAGCGAACCGAGTCCCGGCTGTTTGTTGATCGTCATTGCGCCTGGACCAAACACGTTGTGGGCGCGGCCGTCTTTCTGATCCCATCTCTTTTGTCTGCCCTGCTGCCGCCGCACCTGTAAATGCACCAGTCAGCTCATGGCACCGTCGCACGCAGCCCATCACGGCCATGCGCCCAGTGGCCCTCGCCGGCTCGCATCAGCAACCGCTCCCGGGAGGCCCGTAGTGCGGCATCGTCGAGTCTGGATAAGTCGGCAGCGAATATTGCAAGTTCATCATTGGACGGCTGACGGGCATGGCCTGTGTTGTGGCCATGGACTGGCCGGGGTTGTTGAGCATCGAAGGGGAGTGTTGCCCCCCAAAGACGGCATCTTGTCGGGCCGTGTTCGAGCCCCCGGCCAGGGTGCTCGGGGGGTACTGAGCGTGGACGGCGGAGCCCATGACTGCGGCAGACATGCCCATGTGGCGCTGGTGGCCGTACGAGGGTATCGGCGGCTGCGAAGGTTCCCAGACAGACGAACTCGCCGTCGAGCCACTGGCGGTGGAAGTCTCCCGGCTCGACTGGCCCGGCAGAGGGAGCGAAATGTTGTGATCCAGGCCAGCCAGCCTTCGCGGTAGCATCACATGGTGCAGCGACTGAACAGTCGCCCCAGGGTCACCGGCGCGAAAGGGATGGTTCTGATCGGGGTCGAGGGGCGCGAGGGTGCCCGACTGCAGGTAGTGAGCAATGTTGTCGTCGCAAACCCCGTGTCTATTGAGGAGTTCGCGCAGCTGCCGGTTCTCCTCGGCTACTCTTCTCGCGGCCATCTGGACCTCAGTGGAGGCCTCGACGCCCTGGAGCTCGTAGACCCTGAGCCGCTGTTCGAGCTCCTGGACATACTCTCTCCGCCGGGCGCGCGATCTCCTCTGGTTGTCTCGGATGCGGGCCAAGTTGTCCCTTTGCTGGAGCATGGGAGCGAAAAAATAGTCTTGTGTTAGGCAAAAGACGTCTCCCTTGTACGGTCTCGGGTGGGATTATCTTCACTCACTGCGGGGGCCGACATTTAGCCTTCAGGCTTGCCCGTATGTATGTATGTATGTAGGCTCTCCTTGGCAGGTGGAGGTGCGAGAGCAGAGAAATAAGTCCCACACGTAGGGCTTGACGCAAAGATCGATGTACCGGACGAGACAGGGAGCCAGGGCCAAGAGAAAGGGGAGGAGGGCGAGTCTGAGATTGTGTTCCTACCCTTGGCTGTATGGTCGAAGGGGGGATGGGGTTGAAGCACTAAAGACAAACGTTGAGGAACTCCAGAATCATGGCATATCCCACTCGACAGCGGCAGAGTTTGAAGTCGGGCGCGACTGCAAAGTACAATACGGTCAGGGGGGGGGGGGGGCGGGAGGGGTGGAGATTAGGGGTGCAAAAGAAGAAGGCTGTTACAGGCAGACGGAGTTTCAAATGTCTACCTGCTCAGATCCGGGGCCTTTGACGACAGCTGTTCGGAAAGGGCCAAGGCCGAGGCCTGATTCAGAAGCCGTCCAATGATCCAACGAGGCACGGGGATAAGGGACGACGTTGCCCGGCCGGGCGACTAATAAGAAGCGGGGATGCTGTCGCCGGCACGACACCTTAATAAACGCAGAGCAAGCCAGTGGCCCAAAGCAGGGCAAGGGCCCAGTCCTTCGGAACTTGGGCCGACCAGGTTCCCTGGAAGAAGGGTGGCAATGCTCGGCCCTGGCCGGTCAGGACAAGTCGAGCGGCGCACCACACAACAGGGCAGCCATCGTGGTTGCATGGTTGGCAGCTGAGAGTGACGTATTCGAGGACCCAGTATGGCTCCTCTCCACCGGATGGGCGAGCGCCAAGAAGGCAGCAGTTTCCTCCTGGCGGGCCATTTTTCTCGAGCTGCTGCTTTTTCAGCTACGCAAGCAACGGGCATGTGCATGCGAGAACATCGGTGCGTGCATAGATGGCGCTGAGACTTGGGCGCGACGAGGATGCGGTGGAGGCAATGAGAATGGAGAGAGAGTCAGCGACCAGGTCTGCGGAGAGCGGGAGGGCGGGTAGTGGTGCAGAGACTCCGTAGAGCAGCCGTCGTTGGTGCTGAAGCAGACCGGAGCTCCGTCAGCCAAGTGTGTATAGACGAATTTTCCATCATGTTGCATCGACCGAGGCCATCGACGGTAGAGGGTCGTGGGATGGCGCAGCTGAGTGGCCGGACAAGATGGGCGCTATGATCTTGTTTCCCCTCCACTCCCTTGCACATGCATGCATGCATGCACGCAGATGGCATACGAGCCAATGTCTAGCCACGCTTACCTGACTGCTGTAGATGGGCTGCGTCGCATGCAAGAGGCTCTCGTCATCGGCAACGCAACGTCCAAGCCGCAAACCACAGCTCCGAGTACATGTGGAGCGCCAGCGAGCTGCGTCTCCGTGGAACCGACGGGGCTCGGTGCGGCTTGGTGGTCGGTCCCCTGCCGGCGGTGCGCGCGGTGGGCGAGGAAGCCCTTCTAGAATATTGGGCCTTTGCATGTGTAGCCGCATCCTTGCCGAGCGCAGAGTCGACGGAAGCGCTGCCGTCGTGGGACAAGTTCAAGAAGCGGTAGGGAGCGACGTTGACGGGCCGTCGTCGCCGCTGCAGCGCACGAGGGGACAGGTGCGAGGTGTGAGTGGACTTGAGGAACGACGGACAGCTGGGGGTTGGACAAGAGACGGCGTCCAGTTGATGGCAGCAATCAAGGGGAAAAGGAAAAAATTTACTATCGAGTCGTGATTTGGCCATGTGAGGTTGAGCAAGCGAAGAAGATACCTATGTACCCTGACAGTCGGAAGGCATCCCGTCGGATTGGTTCGCCACGGCCCCGCAAGTACCTTCCTTCCCTCAGCACAGCAGGTGGCACTCCCTCCCTCTCAGCCGGGCAGGAGCAATCCAGTCAGTCGTCAGACCGTCGAGATATCATCTCATCCATCCTTGGCCTTGACCATGGCGTCCTAAGAATCCATCGCGTGCTCGTCTGCGTTGCCCGTAATTCCCGCCTTTTCCAGACTGCTTCCTTTTTTCGCCGCCTCTCGAAAGCTGAAGCCGGCCACCCATGCACCTACCTGTTGCAATTGGTGTTTTGTACGAATCTGGCTTCCAATCGGCGACCGCCGCATCACTGCATCTACATGCGTAAGATACGGTATGCGAGTCTGCGCCCCGCAGGCCTGGCTCGACTTGAACGTCCATCCCTGTCCGGGGAGGCGCGTGCTATACATGGAAACATCCTGCCGCACTCCGTACTGTAGGTCTGTACGGATACAGAGTAGATGCAGCGAAGCATCACAGGCAGAGGCTGCTGGGCGCAGAGATCTCGTGCACCACCACCTCGTGCTTGGCTCACGGCATGTGCAGAAACTGCTGCATGGTGCCAGACACCGGCCACGCCGTGATGCACGCCATGATGCTGCTGCTGCTTGCCTCCGCCGGGCACAATGGATGGCCCGGGTGCATGGCATGGCCCAACCAATCCTCGCCCGCCCCTCGTCTTGTTGCCGAAATGAGTGCTGGCTCCATGACAAGGTATATCATCATATTGTCTCTCTTCCGTTCCTTTTCTTTTCCCTCTTCTTCTTAATTCGCATTTCGCCTCCCACCTTGTTCGCCACTCACTCCGGGTCATCACTCCGGGTCATACTATGCAGCCAGGGAGAAACGGGCGGTACAGCCTTTTTCCAGAAGTTGAGCAGAAAGGCATCCTGTTACACGGCTTGAACACCATCCGCGCTCCGGGTCCATTGGCTCTTGGCCCTTTAGTCTGACCCCAGTCACGCGCGGGACCCGGGACAAACGACGTCGACGCGGAACCATGCTCACCGACGTCGACGAGCTCAGAGGCGGCGAGCCAGTCATCTGTGGCTCATCTTGGAGGCCTCCGTGGGTTTTTTTCCTCCTTCCTGCCGCTTCAGGTGGTCTGCAGCGAGTCATGGACACGGCTCCCGGTGTACCTCAAAAATACCATGCCGTGCTCGCCGCCTCAGTGGTTCCGAGCAGCCCGGCATCAAACCGCGACCACTTGCCACGCGTGTCCTTCGAGAGACTGGACCTCGAGTCCGGCGTGAAGCCATGGCGGCCGAAGAGACGTGAGAAGAAAGAAAAAAAAAACGCCGTCATCGACAAGTCGCCTGAACCACCGACGCTAGAGCTGTCAACTCAGTCGTGGTGGATGGGCCAAGAGACAGCCCGAGTAGGGAACGATTTCTAAAGTTTGGAATCAAGCCAACGTCGACTTGTTCCTCCTCGGCCACGGTTCCTGCAGCCACGAAGGATGGATGGGCAGTTTTGGGTAACTCGTAGGCGCCAAAGTTATCATGTCTCTTACCTCTCTGGCTCTCGCACGTCTGAAGCGGGCGAATAATGGCTTGCCGAGTCACCTGCACTTGACATCTCATGCGTGTCCTGCCTGTGCTGGTTTTCCCCCTCGTATTGTGTCCCCCTTATCCAGTTAGCTGTTAGCTGCCATGATCATTTGCTCGTTCAGTATTTTGTAGACGGCCATTCTGGGGGTGGCAGGTCCCCCGTCTCGATCAAGGAGGCGGGACTGGCACATTTGGTATGTGCTGACTCTCGAGGTGCTTGGCCAAGAGCCGGGCGGGAGGTCTTAGATGGTCACAAGCGATCGCCCCCTTGGGATAGCCACGCAGCCAGTATTTCGTGCATCGGGGACTCGCAGGGAGAGTCCAGAAGGTGGACACATGGCAAGGCAGATTTTCGGGTGGCGGCGATGCAAAGCAATTACCCTGGGTCAGGGCGGAGCGGAGGGCGGAGAGAGGCAGCGGCTTTCCGCCAGGCTCTGACAGGAGCCTGATACTGAAGCTGGACGACGAGAACGAGGGAGGGAATCGAGGAGGATCGAGGAGGATAGCGAGCGCGGCCGGGATGCCTCCTGCGTACGGAATCCATAGCGTATAGTACCTAGTGCGTGATAGATGGTTGAGTTGAGTCCGACAGACACATTCCCCTGCGGCCGTCACAATATCAGCCGTAGGGTTGCTGGTGGAAATGTGATTGTTTCGGGAGGGAGGTGACGGGCTTTGAATCTATTGCCGAGGTTTCGCTGGGTGAAGACCTTATCGCATCGGAGCGGCGCCTATAAGACCGAGCCAGATGTAGCTCGGTACCCATACGGTTATTATATCCACTTGCGTACCTATTTAAGGTGCCTCGCAAGATAGCTAGCCTTCTATAGAACTAGATAAGAACAATACAGTTTTCCCTCGCTTTGCTACCTTAATTACGCATAATTAACGGTATTTTAATTACGCCCTCGGGTACAGGTCCTTATAGGTTAGTGCGATAGTTATAAGCCCGGTATACGAACCCGCGCAAATTGCTACTAAGTTAACGTATTTAAGAATTATCGTATCTTCCTATAAGGAGCCTAAAGCCGCTTTAGCCGGGCAGCTTCGAGGGACTATAGCTCTCTAAGGCCTTTAGTAATAGCATAACGTCGGGCATAACGATTGTCCGCGTTAGCTATTAGGGGGTCTCGAGGTATAACGTCTAGGTTAGCCTTAAGAAGCTAAGGTCCCTAAAGGCTGCCTTAACTAAGGCAGCTATATAAGCCCTCGATCGACTATTTAGTAAAGCATCGATATCGAGATCCTAATAGCATCGATATAATAACCGTATAGGACCTCGATGCTCCTTAACCTTTAAGACAGTCGTAATAAATAAGGCAGTAAGGAGAAGATTATCGTAAAGGGTGAAAAAGTAACGTACAACGTCTCCTTTACCGCTTAACGGGTAACTATCTCTAATACCTATAAAGAGTAAGTTATATATACTTAGAAGCCTCTTTCCTTAAACATCTTTAATATCTTCTATAATAAGCACTCTTATTTTATAACCCCTTTCTTTTATAACTTTAACTTTAACTTTAATACTTAATAATAGCTATAACTCTTACGTCTTTAGTAATTAACACTAAGGTTAGCCTATCTAAGGCAGACTACTAGGCAATATAGTTTACGACGTTCCGTCGTATAGCTAAAGGTATAGAGGTTTAAAAGTATATAAATACCGGCGATAAAAGGGCTAATAAGACCCTTAAGCTAGTTAAACCTCCGGTCGTTACCTATATAAGCTAGGTCGCGAAGATTAACAGCCTTATAGCCTAGGCATACGTAAAAGCTATACTTAATAACCCGGCACTAGCACTAGCGCTAGACCCGCTAGTCCTAATTATAGAGCTTAACGTAAGACAGCTTATATGCTTTAAGTTTAACTAAGATAACCGTAAGATAGCCTACGCTAAATACGTCTTTAAGAAAAAGGCCGTAATAAACCTTTCGAACTAAGTTTATTAAACCGTTAATTAGTCCTACGTAAGACATTTCCTAAATAATCTAAACCTCCGTAGGATCGTAAATAAGCTAAGAGAGCTTCTTAAGGTCTCTAACGCCTACCGTATCGGCATTATACGACTAAACTATCGCAAGGCGCTTTAGATACCCCGAAGGATTAACCTAGTAGATTAGTACCTTTAGTAGGAACTAGCATACCTTAAAGCCTTTACTATAATAACTACTAACATCGAGGGAGATTAGGCTATTATAGACTTCCTTAAGGCAACTATACCGCTAGACGAACTATAGTCTCGCAATTAGCTTAGTAAGCTACGTAAGTAGTAGCAAAAAGGCAACGTCGTTACGATAACCCTTTAAAGCGTTAGTAAACTCTTCTACTCCGTAAGCCTCGATCGCAATATATATAGTAAGCTATTTAAGCTAGCAAGCGCGTTTTCTACACTTAGAGGAAACGCACCGGCTCGATAGGAATACGAGTGCCCCTACGGCATTAGTAAGAATCGCTATTACTAAAAGCCTATAGACTATACGGCTTTCTATAAGGCTATTAACGGGGTCTCCTATAGGCCCGGGATTACCGAGGTCCCTAACCGCGTTAAGAAGTATAAGGAAGCTAAGGACTTACTGCGCTAAAAGACTATAGTCGAGGCGATTAAGGCTTTAAAGGGCTAGCCGGCGCCGTAGACATCGACTTAGCCGAAGAAATCGACGTTAGGACCGCCGGCCTTAGCCTATATAGTAATCTAATAGACCGTTAAAGAGTAGTATATATTTAGCATATCGCCGAACGCGTACGCGGCTATTTATCCGCTATAGAACTCGACCTTTATCGATAGTTACGCAAGCACTTATATTATTAATAAGCTTAAGCTTCTTCGGTATAACATCGTTAAGGCAACTAAGACCGATATCGTGCTAGTTAGCAATATAACGCTCGTAGTGCTATATAAAGGCACGTAGATTATCGAGAATATCGTTAACGGACTTAATAGTAAGAAAACGGAGGACCTAATCCTTTAGGACGCTATATTTATCCCCGGATTCTATATTAACCTAATTAGCGGGGAGAAGCTTAAGGACTTTAGCTTTTAGCTATATAGGTATAATAATACGTTAAGGTACGAAAGCATTAAGTGCAATAAGATCCTTATAAGCTTTAAGAGTATATACGGCCTTTTAGTAGCTAAATTAAAGCTACTTACGTCCTGCTTTACGTTGCTTAATGCTCCTTAGTATACGTTATTAGCGGTCTAAGATAAGATTCCGTAGTACCCCTAGCGGCGGATCGCAGCATTAAGAAACCTAGTTCCGCTTAAGGTTAATACGGTAAAGATTTAGCACTTAAGATTAAGGCATATAAGCCCTCGATTACTTAAGCAATTAGTCTTTTAAGCGAGAGGAGTGCGGATACACGGCCTAACTACGGTTAAATACGAGGGCTACGCGCTAGGAAAAGTATATAAGTAAATCTCTCGTAGAGAGCCGGCTAATCGCTTAAGGCAACCTTTCTACTATATCTTCCTTAACCTCTTCGACTTTAAGCTAGGCTATAATAGCTACTAATATATCCTACTACTATCCGACAAATATAGCGGGATAATATTCTTATAGAGCATATATTTAAAGATAGAGAGCCCCCCCCTTATATATAACTTTAAGATATTAGTCCGCCGATATATAGGCGTAGTGATTTATAAGATAAAAATAGATAATAAAAGAGCCTTAGTTAACCTCTTAGGATAAAAGATATCGAAGTTTTAGAAATAAGTAGAATAGGAAGGCATTAAGCTTAAGCTTCCGCCCGTATATACGAAAGAGCCTACGGGAGGCGCGGAAAGACTAAGCGGAGTTATATAATAACGACTTCGTTTAGCAATAAGGAAGCTGCCTTACAACCTCTAGCTAAAGGCTTACTAAGCTATAGTTAAGACGTATAACATCCTGCCGAGATACCGCAACTAGTAGAAATCGCTTAAAGAGACACTCGATAGATAGTTTAATTAATATCTTCGCTAGTTCGGCCGTTTTAGCGTTATAGCGTATAGAGAAGCTAACTTCCGCTTATATTAAGACAAGCTCTACGCCTTTAGCTACCGCGCTTACCTTTTACACCTTAATATAAAGGCTAACTTATATAAACGAGCCTTTAAAATACACCCTAAAGTATATATTAGTTATCTTATTAGCTACTACGCTAGTAACCTATATCGCGTCTAGGTTCCCTAACTTAAGAGGGTTATTATTACTCGAGATATAGTATTTAACGAGAACTATTTCTTCGACCTATAGATAGAGGACCTATAAGTCCTAATATAAGAATATATCCCTATCGTTAAGTCGATCGAAATACCGATTTAACGGGACTAAAATGCTATTCTTAATGATTTTTTATAGGAGTTCGATAAATATATCTTAGGTATTAAGCCCGCTATTTTAAACTTAGGGGTAAAGGGCGTAGGTAAGGTCGTAAGAGAGGCTCTAATTCGTATAAAAGCCTCCTTATTAGCTTAAATAGAGGCGGCGAAGCTATAACCTATATTATTACCTCCCTTTAAAGGACTTCTTATACTAGAACAGACGCTTAACCCGATAGGATAGGGTCTTAAACCGACCGTAGGATTATAGGATAATAAAACCGACACCCCTCTTATATATCTAAAGCCTAAAGAGCTAGAGCAACTGCCGTAGCCCTAGCTTAGGCAAATACCTCCCTTACCGAGGAGGGAAGCCTTAGCTAAGCAACCTCCTAACTAAGAGGAAGAGGTAGGCCTATAATAAGGTATATACGCTAAAGATCGCTAGGATCTTAATTAAAGTAATACGACCTTAGTAGAAGAAGGTAAGGTTTCCGTAGGACTACCTACGGAAGAAGCCCTAATATAAGAGAGGACCTATCGCCCTCGTCGAATACAATAAGAGCTCTATAGCATAAAAGCTATAAGATAGAGCTCTTAACTAAGACGTATAAGGCAAAGGGATAACGTTTTTAGTACCCTACTGCCTAAAGATCTCTAGCTAAAAGGAGATCTTACGATATTTCATTTAGTATTCGTAGCCGTAGTCTAATAAAAGGCATATAAGCATTATCGAGATAACCTCGTCCGACTGCCTAAGCGCTATTAAGATCTCGACTACTACCCGCACGGGAAGGAGTTTAAAGAGGGCTGCCGTAAAGAGCTATACGACCTCCTCCGAATAGGTATATAGCGCCTCTTTAGCCGGGAACGCGCTAAAGGAACCCTAATCCCGCTTAAATAGATCTTCCTCTATAAGTTCGATAAAGATAGATACCTTATATAATATAAGGCACGTATTATTATACGTAGAGACCTTTAGGGCGATTAAGGCGAGGAGACCTACGCTATAACCCTCGCTATTAAAACCTTTAAGATAGTAGTATCTATAGCGGCGAAGCATAATCTCGATATTTAGCAACTTAATATCGCTAACGCTTTTCTAAATATTAATATTAATAAGATAAAGCGGCCGGTCTACGTAGAACTACTAAAAGGGTACGTCGAGCTAGGTTTTCTTAAAGGAGATAAGAATTCTTTAATAGTAGCCGAACTCGATAAGGCTTTCTATAGACTACGCGAATCGCCTCTTCTTTAGTATAATAAGATATACTAAGCGTTAGAGGAATAAAGGCTTATCCGCACCGGTAAGGAGCCTTACGTTTTTACAAACGGTAAGATCCTTATGCTAGTATACGTTAATAATATCCTTATCCTAAGTCCTAAAGGGATTAGCGTAGACGACCTTATTAAGTACCTTAACGGGAAATACGAGGTCCGCGAGGAGGCCTTTAGATAGTATCTCGGGATTAGAGTTATCCGCAACCGATAGCTTCGGAAGATCTTTCTCTACTAAGACGTATACATCGAGAAGATTATACGTAAGTTTAGCCTTAACGATAATAGCAAAGCGCCGGCGGTTTTAATCCCGCCTTTTCTACTCGTTAAGAATACTAAATAAGCCTCCTTTCGCGAGATTAAGGACTTCTAGGAAAGGGTCGGGTTAATTATATACACCGCGATTACCGTAAGACCTAACGTAGCGCTCGTAGCCTTATAGCTCTCGAGGTTCCTAACGAACCCTTCCTTAAAGCATTTAGAGGCGGCGAACTAGTGCATCCGCTACCTATACGCAATAAGGTTCCTTATAATTAAGTTCGATAGACTTACTATAGGTAAGGCTCTTATTATTACGACTAACGCTTCTTTCGCAAACGATCCTAATACACGCCGCTTGTTATAAGGCTATATTATAATACTCTACGGCGGCTTAGTCGTTTAAAAAGCAAGCCTATAAGATACGGTAATAACCTCGACTATAAAGGCGGAGCTCTTAGGACTTAAGCGTATAATAAAGGAAGGCATCGCGCTATTAAGGCTACTATAAGACATCTTAAAAGACCTTAGGCTATTAAAAATATACTTCGATAACCTCTAGACTATACGATTAGTAGTCGAAGAAGGCCGTATCTTTATAAAGCTCCGTTATATCGATATTTAAGATATATAGCTTAAATAAGAATATAGGAAAGGGCGCTTTACGATAGAATATATCCTAACGGCCGAGATGCCTATAGACGGCTTAATAAAAGCGCTCCTAAGAGCTAAATTTAAGAGGTTTAAAGCGTTACTTAATTTAAAGGATATACACGGGCGGATATAAGGAATAAAGGAAATATAGGAGGATTAAAGGAATAGAGATAGTCGTAATACTAAGGGAGGGCGTATTTAAGGCTTTATAAGCGCTTGCGATAGCTTCTTCTCGTAGCGTTAAATTAATTACTTAACGCTAAGGGGTATATCGCATTAGAGCGGCGCCTATAAGACCGAGCTAGATATAGCTTAGTACCTATACGGTTATTATATCCACTTACGCACCTATTTAAGGTGCCTTATAAGATAGCTAGCCTTCTATAGAACTAGATAAAAACAACACAGTTTTCCCTCGCTTTGCTACCTTAATTGCGCACAATTGACGGTATCTTAATCGCGCCCTCGGGTGCGGGTCCTCACAGGTTGGTGCGACAGACCTTTTAGGAACTCACGAATTGAGACTACGTGGCGAAACGGGGAGCTCCGGGTTGCCCTGTACTACTACGAAGTACATGTGTACATAACGGTGGTGGACGCCGCTGACGCCCTCGGCCCCATCCACAGCGCCCGTCCCGGTAGCACCCGAAAAACCTCAACCTCGAAAAGCCTACCCGAAGCTCCTCACCAGGAACAGGGAGCAAGATGCAATCTATCGGGAGCAAGCTACTAATCTCGCCACGAGGTCGAGAACGCCATCGAACTCGTCGAGTTTTCCCCCTCGCAGCAGTACGAGAGGGGTGGGAAAGACACACCATGTTCCCCAGCGCGGCTGTCTCTCAACTCTTGCACCATGCCAGAGACATTCCCTGGTCTCCCCCACCCTTGAGAGTCAGCCAAGTCTCATCCGCCCCAGCTCCGGCCTGTCCATCGTGGCACTTTGCCGGGTCGTCATGACGTATTCAGCAGGCATCATCGATCCTGCAAATCAGAGCAATCCTTTCCACGCACGGCGCAGCACGTCCCAAGCGTCTGAAGCCTCTGCGATCCGCTGCTTCAACAGGCAGACACCCACCAGGCGCAGGCCGTGGAGCCCCGGGGTGGGGAGAGGCTAGAAAGATAGATACCTATGGACGGGTCAGTAGTATGGCCCTACCTATTTGTCCACCCAAAGGGCACCATGGCCTGACCTTGCCAATGTTGCCTGTGGCTAGCTCAGACCTGGGAGTCCTGAGGGATGGCAGGAGTGTCTCACCGCGTCACGAGCTACCTCTCCCTTTTTGCTCCCCGACGACAGCCTCTTGTGAGGATATAAGAGACATGGGCTGCCCCAATCAGGGAGACTTGAGTCCTGACACATCGCGCCACTAACAAAACAAGAGAGCGGAACAGGACAAAGGATAATTATCAGAGAGGAGAAGAGAGAAGACGCCTCGTCGCCAGTCCTTTCTATCCCGTCTCCATCCCTGGACGACAAACCCGCCTCTCTCAACTCCACATCTCTATCTGAAACCACCCGCAATGCCTTCTCTCAAGACCTGCCTCGCGGTGGCGGCCCTCGTCTGCGTCGCCAGCGCCGACACCATCAAGGTTACCGCCACGAGCGGCGACACCTTCAGCCCCGACACCGTCAAGGCCGAGCTGGGCGACACCGTCGAGTTCCACTTCCAAGCCCGCAACCACAGCGTTGTCTCCGGCGTCTTCGAGAACCCTTGCTCGCCCATGCAGCTCGGCAGCGGCTTCTACTCGGGCTTCATGCCCACTCCCGGCGGCGAGGCAGTGCGTTATTCCCCTTCTCCTCTCCTCTCTCCTCTCCTCTCTCCTCTCCCCGAGCGACTGCAGCATCGCTTCAAGTGCCCATCTTTTCTCTGTGTCGATATGCGAGCGCCCGCTGACCGTCGCGAACAGGGCAAGGTCTTCAGCATCAAAGTCAACAGCCTGGAGCCTGTGCCTTTCTACTCTTCTCAGGGAGATGAATGCCCCAAGGGTATGGTCGGCATCATCAACCCCAAAGGCAATAAGAACCTGGACAAGTACAGGAACCAGGCCAAAACCTTGTCCCGGTCGGTGACGCCCGGCAGCACCCCGTACGGTGGCGAGCTGGACGACAATGATGACCCCAGCGTCCAGAGAAACCCGGACGGCACCGTCAAGGCCGCCGCCGGAGCCATGACAGTACCCGTGGTGAGCCTGGCAGCCGCGTTGGGTCTGGCTGCTCTGATGGTATGACGTGTTGAAAACGGCGGGCGCGCCATAGGGGCCTTCGTTGTGGAGAGGAATGTAATACCCACTCGCTGAGCGATTGTTAAAGGTTGAGGCGTTAATTAATCATGGTGCATTTCGCCGTCACAACCCTTTGCAGTTGTCGTTGTCGTTTGTTTGGCAATCGAGGCCATTTCGTCTTGTAAGCTTTGCGAAATTAGCCGGCGGGCGTTAAGAGAGAACGAGCGTAAGGAGGGAGTCTGTCTAAAAGGTGCACCAGGGGCACCCCTGGACACTAGCTATAACACGGCCAATTACGATAACAAGTCCAATCTTGGTGACGATTCTCCGAGGAGGTCTTGGGGACTAGGGTAGGCGCATCACATGGTGGAGGTCGTCGAGCTCTTGTAGATCAGTCAGCGTTGCAATTAACTTGCCCTTTGATTTAATAGAGCTCCTTGCCTGATTACACACGTAGTCGGTGCAAGTGTGATGCTAAAACGGCCCCTGAACCCGCTACGAAGACCGAGCTCGCTCCGAGCAACTCGTTCACGGGCGGTGGGCATATAACTACTGTTCATATATGGCTGATATGCTTGCATGCGCGCGCAGTGGGCGGCAGCGGTGTTACGAGTAAACTCAGGCCACGGAAAAAAGTAAAAGGGAAGAGCCGTTAACTCGTACGCCTGGAGGCTAGGTGTATCGTTATGGGCACCCAGTAAACCGACCGGCCCGCGGCTCCGGCTCCGGTTGCGGCAACGGAACGACAATGCATACTTTATGCACGCGAGAGCCGTCGTGCACAAGTCACTAATTGAACTCGGCGTCACCTGACCAGCTCTCGGCTTCTGGGGAAGCTGTGGAGACGCTAACGCCGGCGGCAGAAACAACGTCACGTCGCACACCGCCGACAAACGCCGGTCTGTCACCCAGGCCTCGTCGGACCAGCCGCGATCCCATCATCACCGTTCTTGTCGCCGAGCGCCATTTGCTTCGTCGACTTCACGTCTCCTCCAGCCTCATGTGGCCGTGACACAGCATCTCTCTCCCCGCCTCCTCCGCAGACCCCGCTCGGCCGAATCCGACCGATGGTGACTCTTTGCCAGCCTGCCTTTGCTCGGCCGTAAGACGTGGGAGTGGCCTCATTGTCCATTCTGCGCATCATCTCCCAGTCAAAGAAGAATGCGCCGTATCGCGGCGCCGCCCGAGGCATGCTTGCGCCGCCTCTGGGCCCCTGTCCCTCTGCGGCGCCGCTCCACACGCGCGGCGTCATCGTCTTGCGCGAGAAGTCGGCTGGGGACGACGGTGCCAGGTTCGCCGTCGCACGGCAGGGCATGGACGCACCGGCCGATGATAGCCGTACAACTGCCGGTTCTCTCGACGTCCCGCGCCGGTTGCAGGCCGTTGGCGACTTCGGCCGACGGGACAAGGCACGTCGATGGGCCGTTGGAAGAGTACGATAGGCGGGTCGAGGCGGGCATGTTGAGAAACGACGAGCACCAGAGAGGTGAGGCGATAAGCCTCGTGTGTTCAACACTCTACCCTGCATGCGTGCTTACCATGGCGCGTGCGCCGCCCAGGCATCATCGAGAGCCTGCAGCACCTCCACAACGAACTGCGCAACTACCACGCACCCCCCATCGTCCGCCCGAGCCTCGACCTCCTCAAGCCGACCCAGAGGATGTCCGTCTTCTCCTCGCTCTTTGGCAAGGGTAGGGGCGCGAATCCGGCCATTGGCGAGATTCCGGATAACCTGCCCCGCGGGCTCTACCTGTACGGCGACGTGGGCAGCGGCAAGACGATGCTCATGGACCTCTTTTACGACAGGCTCCCCAGCTCGGTCAAGACCAAGACGCGCATCCACTTCCACAATTTCATGCAGGATGTCCACCGCCGGCTGCACCGGATGAAGACGGAGCACGGCAGCGACATTGACGCCGTACCCTACGTCGCGGCCGATATTGCCGAGCAGGGCAACGTGCTATGCTACGACGAGTTTCAGTGCACAGACGTGGCCGATGCCATGATACTCAGAAGGTACCGGATCCGCTAGCCAGCACACACGCGCGCCGTCTGCGAGCCCCAAGAGCTGTCGACACTGACCCGTGTCCCCTTGGCATCGTCCAGGCTACTAGAGGCGCTCATGTCGCACGGCGTGGTGCTGGTGACGACGTCGAATCGCCACCCAGACGACCTGTACAAGAACGGGATCCAGCGAGAGTCCTTTGTTCCCGCCATCAAGCTCCTCAAGAACCGGCTGCACATCATCAACCTGGACTCTCCCACCGACTACCGCAAGATACCCCGGCCGCCCTCGGGCGTGTACCACACGCCGCTCGACAACCACGCCGACTCGCACGCCGAGAAGTGGTTCCGCTTCCTCGGCGACTCGGAAAACTTCAACCCGCACCCGGAGACGCAAAAGGTGTGGGGCCGCGATATTTACGTGCCGCGCGTCAGCGGGCGCTGCGCCTGGTTCACGTTTGCCGAGCTCATCGGGAAACCCAAGTCGGCGGCCGACTACCTCGAGCTGGTGCGCAGCTACGACGCCTTCATCGTGAGCGACGTGCCGGGCATGACGATACGGGAACGCGACCTGGCCCGACGCTTCATCACCTTTATTGACGCCGTGTACGAGGGCAACGCCAAGCTGGTACTGACGACGGAGAAGCCCCTCGCGGAGCTGTTTGTGTCGCGCGACGAGATTGCCGAGAGCCTGCTCCAGGGCAACCCACAGACCAAGGACGGCAAGGCCATGAACCAGGTGATGGAGGACATGGAGCACAGCGCCGAGCAGCTCAAGAAGACGAACCTCTTTGCGGGCGAGGAGGAGGCGTTTGCGTTTGCGCGCGCGCTGAGCCGGCTCAGCCAGATGGAGAGCAGGGAATGGGTGGAGCGCGGCATGGGGCTGGAGAGCCAGGGCGGGAAGCAGGACCGCGACAACTGGTCAAAGACGAGGAGTCGGCAGATGGAAGATTCGATGTAGGACAGGCGCGCGGCGCTTGGGCGCCGTCTCGTGTGGCGCTTCGTGTCTTGCACTGCTTTCGCGCCCATTGACAGGCGCGCACATGTATAGAAGGAACCAGTCGAGGAATGGCTGCATGTAGAAACCGTAGACGGGTTACGACATGGATGTTGCTCGAGAGTCAGCTGTGAAGTCGGCGACTCGGGCCATGACTCGGACCCGGCTCCGGACCCGGGATCCACTCAGGATCCGGCTTCGGCAGCCAGTCGGTATCCCCGGCCACCGCGCTGAGTGGCCGCCGAAGCCGCAGGTCGATGGACCGCGAGAACTGCCAAAAGAAGAACGAGACGCATGCGACATTATGACTGCGCTCTAATGCAGCCTCTACGCACGGCTCCCCACGCGCTACGCACGGCTTGAATGCGCTCCTGGGGAAAATGAAAACAAAAAGGCAAAGCAATGCCGCGACGTAAATACGGGCGCCGCACTCGCGCTCGCTGAGCCGCGCAACCGGGGCAACGCGGACGGCGCCCCAAA